>JWZT01001076.1:157886-175139 GCA_000827895.1 Thelohanellus kitauei | reverse complement strand
CATCCGAAACCCTAAATTGTGTAAGAGGAACGTGTTTGTAAAAAAATACAAAAAATGCACTACTATACAACATCAAAAATTACGAGGGGTTTTAGAGCTAGAAATTTAATCTGGATATTTATAATTTAAACAATATAATTAGGTCAATAATATCTATATTCTTCCCATATTTCTCAAAAGGGGTCTCATATATGGTATCTTTATATCAACAAATATATTCTTGAATAATTCACTTATTCATTAATTAATATTTATTAACTCTGAAATATTTGTTTCACATTATTTTCAAATCTATTTACACGGTTTCCATCAATTATCGCGCAAACCCCTAATATATCTCTTCACAACCAAATTCGCTGTTGAGATATTTAATAATTGAAACCATAATAAGATTTCAGAATTTAAATCAACAGTCAAGCTGTTATATATTTAGGCAAATATCTGTGCTGCTCTTCACGCGGTTAAAATATCCAACCAACCCAATAGCCGTAATAGTGTATAAGAAGACTTTGTTGCTTCCTTAAATCCACTAGCTTTTGATATCTCATTGACCATACTGCACCAAGAATATACTTTTTTCGATAAAACATATACCTCCTACACAATGAAATGTGACAGATTCTGATGTATGAATTCCCTTGAGATGATAATTTTTGATTTTTTCACGTCGAATATATATATAGGGATTCCGGGTCAAATCTGTCATTTTCCTGATCAAGTCCGTCATATTTTTTAACTCATATTTTATCAACACTATATCTAAAAAAATAAATTCTACATATATTCCTTTATTTCCTCTAATAAATAACGCCTTTTGTATTTTAGCATCTTTCAGTAATGGCTATCACAGTCGGAAATTGTAATTTCTTTGAGCAACTTCGATTAAATTTAACAGGTCGGCTTCTGTTCTCTGGGACGCTGGCCACTTAACATTCTTCAACGCACAGGATCATCCATTCAAAAAGGAACATTTTTTTGGATACTTCATGGAGGCTTTTGAACGGTCCTTTTCTAGTGGAATACAAGAATGTATTTTCATAATGGACAATGTGAAGTTACACAAAACATAAAGGGTCCAGACCATGATGCAAGAGAAAGGCCACTGGGTAATATACCTTACACATACTCGCCTTTCCTCATCCAGATTGGAAATTTGTTACAAAAATGGAAGAACATTGTAATGCCAGAATCCCCGAGATCACAAACCGACGAATTTATCCAAGTGGCTAAAGTGAAATTACAACTTCAGACTGTGATAGTCATCACTAAAAAATGCTAAAATACAAAAGCTGTTACGTATGGGAGCAAATAAATTAATAGATGTACAATTTATTATTTTTTCAGTGTTGAATGTTGATAAAATATGAGTTATAAAAATGTCATGGACTTGATCAAGAAAATTACGGACTTGATTGGGAAACACTATAACTATAAATCAAGATGAATATATTGTTTGAAATAGTGTAATTTATACTGAAACTCATATTTCTCGTTTCAATCATTAATTAAATATCATAACATTGGATTTTATTGATAGGAAATCTAAAAGGAGGTTTACGCGACATAAAATCGAGTCTGCGCAATTAAAAATGGAATTTGCGCGATAATTGATTGAAAACCCAGTATATATCAAATGCAACTATTTTTATGTTTTCGTGTTTGAATAAAAACCGCAGAAATTTGCCGTGATTTGATAAGAGAATAAATAAATAAAGGGACTGAATAACAAGATCGTCTGCCAACCATAACTTTTGGTCATGTGCAGTATGTTTCCCGTTTTTTACCTCTATTTCTTGATTTTTCCTACATTAAAACGCTCATTTTATGTATGAATAATTATAAGGGTCAGCCATAAATCAAATTATTGGAACAACGTGAGAAACGTAGTAAAAATTTGTATTTTTGATGTTTTGATTTTTGATACATATATATGTTATAATTAAACTTTAGAAATAATTTTTTCTCTAAATTCGTCACATTTTATAAAATCTAAAAGTATTTCAAAAGATTTTCAGAATTTTTTCTTCTCCATAGAAATTCTCCTAAATATTAATCACTTGTGTTTTCCTTGGTTTGTCCATCTTCGATATCGGATTTTTTCAATTTCAGGGCGCAACATTTGCTTGAGAGCCCACCGGGTTCGTTCAATGGTATTCGACGACGCTCCATTTTCCCGGTTAGTAAATGTTGGTCAATGATTAACAGTAAGATTCTCAGAGTAAGAGATCAGCTGACTGTAACTTCTGAAACATTCTGTCATTATTGTGGAACCAGGTAAAATATACCTTCTAATGATATTAATTAGCGTTTTTGCACTTCGGATAGAAATCTCTACGATAATTACTTTTTTCTTTTTTCTTCTCTACTCCACCGTGTATATAAGCTGTAGAAGGAATATGTCCTCAGTGGAACGTATTTTCCCTAGTTTTGATTGGTCGATTTACACCGTTNTTCTGATGATATCGAAATTGCTGGAAATCATTAAAACTAACATATCCCTTTTGATTAAACTTTGTATAAACAAAATCATTATTTAAAATATTCAATAATTTAAATTAGGTTTAAATAATCATTCTATTTTGTAACAAAGTTATCTAGTTTGATTAATGATTTATACAAATGAAAATAAAGATAATATGTCTGCATTTCTTTCAAGAGATGAGTGCAGACAATTACAAAAACATAACTTCAAAAGAATGTCAAAACAGGCGATGCGTGTTTTTTATCATTTTTATTGGATTGACATTTATGATTTGTCATTAGAACTCATCAGATATTTGATAATCGCATCAAAAGGGATCATAAGCTTGTTAATAGGATAACCGAATACGCTACACCATGTCTCGTTCCGAATATACCATCGACTCATCCCAAATTTTCTAATTATTTTGAATGAAACCAAATTCGAACTTGTTAAAAATTTATTTCGAGATTTATAGAAAATAGGCTCTCGCGAATTTAATTTTAATTAAAAAGGAACGAATACACAATATTCCCATCTCATTTTCGGTTTTTTTAAGAAAGTGTTGATTTAATAATTTCTTTAATTGGTCATGCTAGAATCCTTTTGAGGTTTGGCGATGCTTCGCGAATATAAATAGCATATTTGATTAAGATTCGTTCCAAGCTGTTGAGATGGTCGATAAAAGCTGTATAAAAATATTCAGACTAAATTTTAGTACACGTTTCGACTTCGGGAAAAGAATCTCTGCAAGGTTAAATTGAACGAGGAAATGGTCGTTCTCACCACTCGAAAGACCCTTGGTACTCGGAAATCACGAGAGAATTAAACCCATTTATTCCACCTTTTCAATCATATTGAAATTCGAAAGAGTTCACTTGTCGAATTTTTTTTAATTTTCAAATGTATTTCAACGAAAAAAATGAAAATTCGAGAGCAATCCATGTAAAATGCGGAATTGCAAATTGTTTATCATTGTTTGTTATCTGAAATGTTAGGTGTATAAGTTAGCATTTTAATACAGATTTAATGAGAGTTTTAGTTATTTGCTGCATTACATTACACTAATTGAATACAAAATCAAAATGTATTTCAAGGCTAATTTTAACAAGTTTTAGGATGTTTAGCTTACATATTATTTGTCCACCGAACAGATTTTTATTTTTGTAATAAAAAAAATCATACTTAGTATACTATTTAAGGAATGCTGAACAAATTTAACGGGCATCATATAGATGTTAAGATATTTGAACATATTTCTAATGCGCATGTCGATCTCGAAGATTACATACCGAGGATAAAATTATTATATAAACATTTGCAGTAACAGAACACGAAAATTGACAAAACAGTAATATTTTAGTTAGGGGTTAAATGAATTATTTCTTAAAAACAAATAATGATTTTTTACTTGAGTGAAAACGTTAAATGTATAATAAAATTATACATTTATGGCTTCTAAATATTTTTTGGGATAAATGTGGCTTCAATGGAGTTTTTTAGAATTTTCTGGAGCAATGGATTTGAATTATTATGTTGATCATTTTGGTTCAGATTATAAACGATAATAATTATCGGTACAATCATGTAGAACATCATACACAGATTAAAATTATATATGTTCGATTTGAAAATATTTCCTCTTCAGATCATAGGTATATATTTAAAGAGTTGAAGATTCTATCTGCAGTTTAAAAACAATCAAATATTTCTAAAAATATTGTTTACGTTAATGTTTCTGAGTATGGAATTAAAACAAATGATAATAATTATTTGATTTTTCTAAAAAAGAGTTCATCTTTATATTCAATACAAATATGAGAGCATTTAAAAATCTGATCAAGCTAGTAACTCGAAATCTGGACAAAGTATTTTGTACTGCTGTTGGAAGGTTATTTATTATGCAATTCATTTTGAGCCTAATAGCATTAAGTGTCAGTTTTTTGGATGAACCAAATACTCCAGGAAATATATGTCATTCTTTATCGCTAGCCGCTACGTTAATATTTACCATATTTTCGGGAATTCACCTCCATGATGATAACTACGAAAAAATGTTTTATTATTTGCGGAATCCGATATATTCTATGTTAAATTATGGAATGTTATCCATTTTAACTATTTGGATGGGATTTGTGGATATTATTTTTACCAAAGAAGGAGTGTATGTTGATCTAGCAAGAGGTGGTTTATCTTTATGTGTCGGTTTTTCAACAATCATCAAATGTTATTATTATCGCAAATTTGGAAAGCGACATGTATTTTTTGTTTATATCATAGGGCTGGAAACCTCTCCAGGAATATCCTTTTGAAAATTCCAAATATTTATATTTGTAATTTTTTAGTCAATTGATTAGGTAAAATTACATCTTTTTGTATTGATATTCCAAAATGGAAGTGATTATGTTTTTATCTTGCAATATATAGTATTTTCTAGTGTATAGATTGCATCCTTGTATAAGCTGCACCGGTGTGTAAGGCGCAGGGATCATATCTCTTAGAAAACAGCCCAGGATTATAGTCCGCAAGGTCTGGTTATTTTATGACCTTTTAGCAAGTGTGAAAATAATGCCTTTAATGCCTAAAACTGATTTCCTTAGATGAGAATTTTATATTCTCATCAATTCACTGAAACAGACATAACTCTAAAATATGGTTGTTTTTAGGGGACAATAAGTGATAAACTATCGATTTTGTACATAAAATTGTTTTACCTTAGCGTTTATAAAATAAAATAATTAATTTTACTTACCAGTTACGTTTTTGACATTTTAATTGAGCATTAAGATCAAAAAAAAAATTTGTATTGACTTAAAAATGCTGTTCATGCGCCCAATCTGTCACGAAATGAATTTCTTCATGGTCCAGCTTGTACTATGCATCATAATACATGTGAGTGATTACACTGGTGGGCATCAAAAAATTAGAATAGCGATATTTTCGAAAATTAATACATATTGACACAGAAAATCAGAATATGTAGTTACACTTTCTTCAAAACGTCCCATTTATAATAAAAAAGTCATTTTTAATTTTACACGAACTTGTCATACTTCAAAGCAAGAGGTAATATTTTCTATCAAAGGGAACATTTGTTTTCATTGTTTTCTTTATTAATCTCTTTGATAGAAAAATAAAACAAGGGATTTGTCAAATTTTCTGGGGAATATAAATGCTGAAAATTATGAACAGCCACTACAAGGACTAATTTCGTCGTTTTAATAACTTCGATGCAAGATATCCTTAAGAAGACACTTTTTGCATCAGAATTTATATTTTATTCTATAAAATCTGTATACCCTATGGTGAGAATGTGTTACGTTTCCCCTAAGACATTTTGCATACGGACAAATTGTATAAAGACCAACGGATCCCAGTAATGTGAGTGGATTTTGCACGGATATCAATCGAGAAACAAAACATGAAAGTTATAAAAGGAAAAGATATCCGAAATAATTGTTAATTTTTATGTTATTATAGTTTTTAAATTCGTATTTATATGATTTTGATCGAAAAAGTAAATGTGTGTGAATTTTTTCAAAATAAATACCGATATTATATATTAATTCCGGTATTTTATTTCAATGTAAATATCTATAAATCGAGAGGCGGTAGCTTTTAATCCATAAACAAACTTGTGCGCAGCCTGCCAAAGCAGATAGAAATCACATTTCAAGCCTTTTGACCAAAGGTTTGGTTTTATGCTGCGGAGAATTATTATTACAGTGACATGCGGATTAGCACATGCTTCTCCGAATGTTTATTAAGTCTCTTTGGCTAGGATATGCAAAAACGAACTATTTTAATGTGAATTATTTCCTGATTCTCCAAGTGACAACTTCACTTCTTCATTAATTAAACTTGTTAAAATTGGTTTTAAATCCATATCAATTATTATCATAACAAAATCAAAATTAGTTATCTTAAACCAAAAGTCTTCCTAGAAAAATTTGGTAAAGTGGTTCATTTCACATCCAGTTTTGTTGAAGATTGATTAATTTTTAAAAATTTAAATGCCTAAAAGTCTTCTCGAATATAAAAAACTGATTTTATTGCAACATTATCATTAGCAGGCCGATGTATACCGAGATCCTGTGCTCGTGTTTTGTTTCAAATTTATACATAAAACTAGAATATCATGAATGTTGAATGATTCAATTATTTCAACCTTTGTTCTCTCAAATATTTCTAAATTGTCTATTTCTGGTTAATAACTAAAAGATATCAATTTGATATTTTAAAATGTTTGAAAGAAACAAATATTTTATTTAATCAATGATAAAGAAATCTAGCCAAATTTACAATTGTCCTCGCATTAAAACACGATCCTTTCTCTAATATTTTGAACAATGTGTATCTATGTCGTACAAATTTGTCAAAATTTGTAAATCAACAAAAAACGATCGTCTGAATGTATGAATAAATAGGAGTGACATTTCAATTTTGAAGTTTGTGAGTTATGAATGTTTTGATCCTCTGAATTTAAATACTTCGCAGTTGAATTGTATCATGTTTCTTAAACTATTTTAAATATGAAAAAATTTAAAAATTATCGCATTTTAATTAAACATTTCGTATCAAATTTAAATCTGAAAATGTATTAACTAGTTTAACGAAAACATCAGCAAAATGAACAACTCAAATTACGAACATTTTGACATAACTTCTACCGTACTCACATTACAATTTTTGGGCATGGTTAGGTTCAGACTTTTCAATAATCTACAATCAGATAATTGCAGAAAAGTGACTCGGATGAAAGATTTCATTATGTGATTGTTTTTCTATATATTTATACTGATTTTGATTTGGTTGGCTTGAGGACTAAATTGATTTATTAATTACAAATCACGCTTGATTTTTGTGTCTAACATAATTGCGAAGCAAAGGCATGCCAATCGAAAGTTATATGTGAGATTAAATAATGGCTGGTTCTTCCGCTAAAAGACCTTGGTAATTTTAGAGACGCATAGTCCATTCAACTTTGTCCGCGCAAAAGCGATCATGATGAAATGTCTTACTATGGCAACAAAAATTTTAAAAAGATGATGGCTTTTATTAAGTATATTACTCAATTCTCTTGATAATTTATTTACACATAACCACATCGAAACAAAATATCAACTTTGCTTATTTCCGTGTATAACATGAATTTTATCGCTATATATTCTGTATTTTCATTAGTTTTTTTCAAAAATTCATAATATTACGCTTGTCCGAATTCGAATTGACGATGTACTTTGAAATATACTTAACTAATAATTGGCATCTCGAGAATCTCTCTTAATGAATGATTGTCAAGAAGCAATTAAGTTGTTGATGGGAAGTACTATGGTATATCGTTTATCCTACATTCAAGATACACCATTTTCCTTTCAAGATGCCAGACTTTCCTATGCGCATATTCAAAACTTTCATTTGGTGTTTTTTATTATCGGAAAGTAAATTATAAATGGGAGAGACAATTTTGCTTTCAGACCCAGTCCAATCATAGTAAACGGTTAGTCGTATTAAGCTCGGAAATCTAAACGTATATTCTCAAGACCCTAAAAGATAGAATTTTTATAAATTTCATTTACTTGTTAAAATTCAAAATAGTAAATATTGAACTTTTGAATGTCAATATCGGAAAGTTTGACATCATGAACGGAAAATGGTGTAAAATAACCCTGATGAAGAGATAAAAATAGACAGTCCTTGAACAAACCAGACAATCAATAAAGATAATCAATATATAAAATCAAAACAGCCGTTATCGATGTCCATTTTATGACATACTGAAAAAGGTGATGATGTGCACAGTATTTATAACCAAATTAGATTGTCATCTCAAAATCTACTGACAGATCTGCTGCTTAAAATACATTTATATGATGTTGTGCCTGTAAATTCATAATCACAATGTAGATATTAAATAAAGATATTGAGAAATAAAAGATGCTTTCCATTCGATAACATTCATAAATTATAATATTCTTGTATTATAATCTTAAACATTTATTAGTTCTGAATAGTTTGAATCAAAATTCAAAAAATTAATCGTAGCAGTATAACCGAATATTTAAATTAAATCAACGATCATGATTGATTAAATTAATACATGTTTCAATACAAATTAATTTACTTATCAATAACCCAGTTATTCATCTAACTCAGGTATGGCCTGGTTGTTGAAATGTACAGTATTTATAAATTTGTTTTTTAAATTAATCCTCTTTTTCAACGATTTATTCTTACAAATATACCAGTATTGATGAGTTAAATGTGATCTGCAATAGATCTCCGAATAGGGAGATTAATAAATGATTCTGATTTTGGATCTAAAGATTTTTATTATTTGATTGATCAAATGCAGAAGTGTTCCACCTGGGGTCCTTGAAGAGCTTCTAGTGTGTCCTCTAACCTAACTTGCAGTTTCTATTGGGTTCATCTATAAAAAATTTTGAGAACATTTAATCTAATATGACAACTGAAATAAATCCATTATTTCATTCATTACAAATATATTAGTTGGTAGTAAACATTCGCCTTCAAATAACTTAATTTTTTTATTGAATCAAAGAATTATTTTTGCGCAATTAAAAACTTTTGGCATAAAACACAAACTGATAAGGACTATTTGCGCGGGAAATTTTATTATTCACTGTTCCACTAATTTATTTTGAAAGATACATTTGCTTAATAGATTTTACCAAATTTCCACAAAAATCACCATCTTTGCGTTAAATATAGTAACAATTATTACGAAAAATTTATTAAGATAGGCAAATGAGCGGACAAAAAAAAAGAATTTGGTATCCGCTCATATGATGATTAAGGCTGATTCTTTTAATATGAATTGTTTAAATGTTAATGAACGAGAGTAACTATTGTTAGTATTGTAGTTTACTTTATTTCCGCGTTCAATTCGGGTGTAATACATTGACTGTAGTAAAATTAGTTTATAAAATAAAAATTAACAAATATGTGAAAAATACAAGCAAATCATTTAACAGCCAAAAAAAATTTTCTGAATTTTTTTATAAGTACGATATATGCCATTGTATTTTGTGTTAAAAAATGTCAATTATCCACTAAGGCGTCATAATAATAACTTGAGAATCAAATAACATTGTGACATTCATTCAACTCAAAAATATCAACTCTATTTCAACACTTTTCATCACTTGACTGTTTCTACAAACTAAACATCAGCTTATTGGCTGTTAATAAATAATGGAATAATGGGCACCATATTGATGTGAATATTGTTCGTAGTCTTGTTGTGGTCATCTTGAGATTGATTGTTATGGTTTGTTAATCTCGGTATTTAATATAATATTGATGTTTTAATTAATCCGGTCACCAGCACTTTTATTCAATCGATGATCGCATCAAAATTAGTTTTAAAAATACAAGTTTATTTTTTAATTGGATATATTGTCGCCTGATAGAATCGACGTAAGAATTTTCACGTGCTAATTGGGTGAAATCATATCAAATATTGTTTGCAGATACTGATATTTAAGTAATCTTTTTAAGCAAAATAATATAATATTGGTATAAGTTAATAGAGATATAATTTCATTTAAATTACATTGTCATCGTAAAAAATTATACGCAAATAGTTAAGGCGAATATTAGGACAATTTTTGATAAATATTTCAAATAATACGACGATTAGATGCCAAAAAAGAGACGTAGAGCCATGCTCACAGATATTACTGTGCCCTAACTCCAATTATTAATATCAGCAGCCATTAAGTTGAGGTTTTGTTTGTAGAAACAGTTCAGTGATCAAGACCGTTCACTTTGAGTTGATGTTTTTGATTTTCATTCTATTTCAAAATGTAATTCGATTTTCCAGTGGTTGTTATAACGTGTTAATTGACCATTTACATCATTTATCCCTGACATAATGACAGAGAGCGTACTTTTGAAAAAGTTCTGCAACATTGCTATGTTTGCTGAATGATTTTATTGTATTTCCCATATATTTGTTAATTTTTTTATTTTCTGTAATAATGTGTGACTACAGTCCATGTATTACACGTGCACTGAACCTAGTAATAAGGCAATCTACCACTCATATACATTTCTGTTCTCGTTCACCTACAAATATATACTTCATACGAAAAGAATCCCACTTAACCGTCAGCCAAAAAAAATTGTTTTTTTGATTTTTGATGATTAATTTACCCAGCATTATGATTTTGGCTTGATAGTTGTTACCATAATTAACGCAAGCGTTGCAGTTTTTATGCTTAAACCAGGTAAAATCGAGTTTGTAAAGGTACCTTTCCATATAAATTAGAGTTCCATGAATGGAAAAATTTACAAGCAAATAGTTTCCGCTCAACTGTCGCAGACTCTACTTCAAACATTCAAGGATTATATTATAACACAACAAGCGAATGGGCTTTGTACGAAAAGGGGTTTTTTAAGTGAATTCGACATTATGAGTAATTTTGAATCTCAATTCTTGTACTATTTCGAATATTGTATTGATATAGGTCTGAATACATGCCAAATAGTTTATTTTCACGAATCGTGAGTGAAGAAATATGTATTTTATATGTTTCAGTAAACAAATTATTGATTCCAGAAATTTCAAAATAAATGTATCAATTCAATTTTGTGAGTCTCAATCTATTCTGGAAATTGAAGAGGTTCCATGAAATAAAGTGGAACCACTATTTTTGAGAAATATCTGATATATATTTTCTATGGTTAAATCCAAATTTACTTCATATATCAGAAAACTGAGACCAAAGCAGATGGCACAAGTAAGGCATATCGCAAGTATCAAAAAGCCCATGTCCCTTTTGCACAGTTTGACCAAAATATATGAGTAGCCGATGTGATCATTTACCATAATTGTGGAAAGGTCAAACGTGCTTTCATTGCCAACATAAGAGTGAATTTGTATACTAACGACCAAATCCTATTTTATTTTAGATAAATACATGTTTGGTACCGATATTCAATTTGGCGGCCACGTGTAATTGACTTTTTTCGATATTTGATGCTTTTCGTAAACGGAATTTCTGAAAGGCCGTGCCTGGCTCTAACATTGTTGTATTTTCAATAGAAATTGCATCCCAATCAGTTGACTTAAATTAACCAAACATTACAGTTATTTGAATCGATTTTACGCTTATAGCAGTTTCATCAAAATATAATCTTGCCTCAAACAAGAATGAGTGGCCATATCGGAAGCCCGATATCATTATCTTGATTAAATATTTAAAAACATCGATAATATAGTGAATCGTAACTTCTGTTTCGGTATCCCGACATATATGTTGTGGTTGTGTTGGATGACTAAAAATCGCAAAAATATTTAACATTTCGGCTTCGACGAATAATTCGTATGCAAACAATGCTTGAGTCGGGAAGGAAAAACGTCTTCCAACGAATGGAAAAAAACTATTATTGTTGATATATTACGATTGAATCGACAATTCTAAAACTGGACCGATATCCTTGGAAAAATATTGTGGACACAATACGAAAATATAGAACTCAAAAGATGCTGATCAAATCAATAATTCACCTTTTAATTCCGATTGGTTACGATAAACACCTCGAATATGAGATTTGGTCGAGTTAACAAAATCTTCATGTATCGGGAAGTATCGGAATTCTTTATCAGCATTATATTTTTTGAATTCACATGGTAACAGTATGGTTGCGTCTATGATTAAATGACTCAGTAAATCGCCGTTGTTTTCGAGTTTGAAATGAAAAA
The DNA here is from genome assembly GCA_000827895.1 of Thelohanellus kitauei. NCBI lineage: Eukaryota > Metazoa > Cnidaria > Myxozoa > Bivalvulida > Myxobolidae > Thelohanellus > Thelohanellus kitauei. Next base: position 162,948 of record JWZT01001076.1, on the reverse strand, counting down.
TAATCACAGAATCACGATTTTTGAACCAGATTCTAATTATAAAAAAAGGGAAAACGGGTTTGAATTAAGTGTCAAGGTATAATTATTATCCCCACATTCACCCTTGGTGCATCTGTTATCAGAATTAATCTCTAAATTTAATCAAATACTTCAGAAAAGAATTTTCTTGAAACTAACATCGATTGATCTCGGTCATTAATATTTTCGTGTTCTCTCGGGACTATTTCGGCCTGAAACATCCATTTTAGTGGTGAGTTGTAGAAATCAGCCTGATATTCACAAATTGCAAACATGTAAATAAATAGAATGATTTATACATCCTCCATTTTGAGGGGTAACAGACAAAAACAACTCATCAAGCAGCCACTCGTTGTGAAATGAGGAGGAATGAATTGACGGTACAATTGAGAGAGATATTGTTACATCTATATTCACCAAAACTAACTTTCTGATTCAATACCGTTTTTTAAACAGATTGTAACATTTCCCGAAAAATAGTTTGTTTCAATAAGCGATTGAATTTCTAAATATTTAACATTTTTACCATCGTTGAACTGTATTGGGTTCACCGTAAACTTGATCGTTATATCCAAGGGTAGATATGAGGTTCGCCTAATTAAGTTTTATAAACTTGTAAATATCTACTTTTCCATCCAGGATTCGTGAAATGATTAAATCTGTGTTTAATATAATGTACTTTTTTCAGTATTATTATCACCGTTTCTTTCCATATTCATGAAAAATCCAAACCCTGACGGCGTTTGGGGTGTTTGTTGTTCAGGTAGAATTATCTCAATGATATGATATATGTACATCACAATACACTGATTGGCTGAGTCGCTTTTCATCTCCGCCGAGAAATACATAGATACCGCCACGAGTGTCACTTTCACTCACTTTATATGCAGCAACCAGAAAATCTTGTTAAATAACGAGTTTTTGTCGGATAAATAAAAAGAGTAGTTTGCTTCAAAAATCGCAAAATTTGTTGATTAATAACTAGAGAGAAAATTTAAAACTTTATGTACTTTCAAGAATCAATAATTATGGTTTAAAAAATGTTGTAAATTGTCACACCATTCAGTCATTGCATATAAAAATATGATTGTACGAACACAGCTATTAATTTAAAAGCCATATTGTCAATTATTAATAAAAAAAAGCGGTAAAAGAATACTTAAAGCGCATGTGTTGGAAAAAAATCGTGTATTTTTAGCCAGTGTGCCAAAATTAGCAAATTTAAACATGTAAAATGTTTGTATTTTATTGATATGCGGTTTTTGACATTTTTCCTTATTTATTTTGAAACCCCGCTATTGAGAAATATGTATTCATATAAAAATTCAGTTAATTCCTCATTAATTGCATTTGTGTCTTTTTCTGATCAGCCCATTATAAACACATTCCCTGTTGTTGGTGTTATAGTCATTTTAGAAGATTTTGGAAATCAACTAGACCATTTATATTTATTTCCTCATAGATGATCAATGTTAAAATTCGGTAATTTTGCAAGATTTCAAAAATACACGATTTTTTACGAACCATTGCGCTGAATCCTACTATAACCAAAAGTGAATAGAAATACTCTATTATTGAACAAAAATCCATTCTAAGGTATCAAACAAAAGGAAAGTTTTAACAGCGGTCACGGCTTTGTTAATATTTTACTTCAATCACTACCTTACTTTCCGGAAATAAGACGCGGTTTTTTACAAAGATTTGGACCCTATTGTTTAAATATGTATAAAATACAGCTTTTATGAAAATTTAGCTAGGTGCTGCCTAAATTAATGCGCGCTCTATACACCGGAAAGTACTTTAATTAAAAATATGGAATCTTCTAAATTGAAAAGATCACGACGTGTTTTGTTGTTTCACAATAACTAATTCATGATTTTATAAGAATTTAATGAATGGGAAAAATATGATGGACAAATTTGAATTTTTGTATTTGTCAGTTTAAAGTTGTTAAAAACATAATTTATATTATAAATACACACAAAAGTATTTCATTTTGTAAATCAAATGCATGTAATATTGAGGCAACATTTTATAATCAAATCCAATTATTGAACCCGATTTCTTCCTATTCTAACCGATGACTACTTAATTTTTTTGACATATTCTATTTTCGCATACAATTTTCATGTTTTTAACACTATAATGAAAATTTAAACGCATGCGAGTTTTTTTAAATTATAAATGATCATTAGGTATTTTTAATTAAACAACGTTCTGTTTTCTATGAAATGAAAAGTTCTTTTTCAGATAACTGAGTTGATAGTATATAAAATGAAGGGTAAAATGCTAACCTTTTACACCGTCGCCATTGATATCATCGATCGACTCTGCGTTCCATCCAAAAAATGAGCTTTTTATTAATTTTCCACGTAATATCATTGAGTCAGATTGTTTGGTATGATTCAAATTAATATTGAGGAACATATGAACATGACCAACTTTTGGAACGGCCTACCATTCTGAAGTTGGAGAAGTAACTATCAAGTCATTGAAACTGATTAACAAAATTTACAAAACCTATCGTTATTGATATCCATGATGACAATCTTTGATCCAAAATTCGATAATGCCTTAATGATTAATGAATTTCGAAATAAAGTATCAAAGAAAAAAATTATTTACCGGCCATGATGAGTCTTGAAGAGTTATATATTTGGTGAAACCAATCTTATTATTCATAAATTTATAAATGAATAACTCATATAAATAAATTCTACTTTCCCTCTTTGATCTTCGTCGTCGTTCGTCGCAAAAACTATGCCTAAATGATTTAAAATTATACAAAGTTCTTGAGGTTTAAACAGTTTTCCAACCGCGAATCCAATAGTGGGAATCATGCCTATTATAGAACATAATCAATGATATCATTTCGAAAAATGGTAAAAGAACTAAAAAGTTTGCATAATAATGATATTCATGGATATAATCTGTGGCAGCGCTCTCGGACCGAAATTATTCTTAACAACCATTTGCAACCCGCGATTTTTTTAAATCAAAAAATGTTATCATTTGTAGATGAATACTCATTCAATATAGTAATAAGCGGAAATAAATTCCTGGGCCGATTCAGAATTAATGGTTTATGTTGAAATATATATAGGACTGGGTTATCACGAATAAATCCGCAATTAATTAAGATAAATGTGAATTTTAACTTTTATTAACTGTATATTTCAACTGAGAATTTTTATTTTCATTTCAAGTCTAACGGTCAAAATATTTACCGCCGAAGTCAAATCAATGTTACCGTTTTTTGGGAGCCATTTGGGGTGACACAATCTCTCTACTACGCATTTCATCCATCCAAACAGGCTCTTGCTACAATAAAAGATTATGTTTTACGATTATACTGTTTCCTATTCCTTATCAGTCGAACAAAATCGAAAATTTTTACTTTCGACTATGAGACTATTTGTAGTGGGCCCTCATTTGAGAGCGATTTTAACCATAAAAACACAATATTCCTTTTTTATAATTACCAACTTTTCAGATCGGCAATTTTAATATTCGCACAATTTTTTCGACTATTACAGGAAAAATTGAGATTGAGAAACCCTAAAACCGATTGCGCATTGATTAATGATAATTGCGCATTGATTGGTGATAACTCAATAAAAAGAATATTTTATATATTAAGAAAAATATGATAAAATAATATCATGAAAATTTTGCTGAAAATTTAGTATTTTAATTAGTTTATTGAATCTTGACAATATGCAGTTTCATGCATTATTTTAAATTTTGCTAAAACTTCTTTAATTGTCTCATGGCAGTCAAAATTAATTCAATTCGTAATTTGATATAAAATGACAAAAACAGCTGAATGGTTTTGTATTCATCAATATAGAAAAATAATCGAGATACACGTTTGAAAACGGATATCTTCAGACACGATGTTTATTGTTCAAATATATTAACAAAAATCTTCAATAAATAAATGATGACATTAAATTCTTTATAAATGAATAAAATCTAATGATTGTTTTCTACTGAACAAACAACAATAAAATCATAATCAATTCGGCTAATTTATCATTAATTTATTCGCGCGCAAAATTTATGATAAAATGTTTTGTTAATTTCATTATTGGTATGATCGATTGTACAATATATTTTGACCTTATAAATGAAATTCATGGTCAGGACTCATCAAATAGAACGTCATTCCGCTTTCAAGTGGATTTTTTTTTAATTAACCGTTATATAAAATGAATTAGTTTTCAAATATCTGAAATTAATATCCAGTACAATTTTCGAGTTCTGGAATTCATAGGTTAACTTCTAAGGATATCTATTTCTTAAAATCCGTTTTTCAACGATTCATGGTTATAAACAACGATTATTGAAACAGACAAATTGATTTGTCTATTAACAAACGTTAAATTCTGAAAGAGATTTGATCATCTTATAGAAGTATGATAAATTATATAGTTATAAAGTGAATGAAATTAATGCTTCGGCAAAAAACACAACAAATACACCTACAACTGACGAGTTTTATCATTCTTAATTAAAGCTATTCAATTCTGTATTTCATAATTCGGTTTTGGTTATGATAATATGATCCATCATCAAATAGATATTATATAATTTTGTGATAAATAATGTCTTTCCCCACATTTCTGAAAACGATGAGTACAATTCGGAAAAATAACTCTGAAGATATTGAGTTTCAGACATGTTTCTTAAAAACATAAATTCTACACAATATTCCGTTACAAGATGTCCGACATTCAGATCCGAACATTCAGAGTTTCCATTTTGAGTGTTTTTTTATTATAAAGTAAATGATTAGTAGTAGAGAGGTATTTTTCTTTTAGACTCAGTCCAATCTCCGCTAAAGGCTGCTAATTTTAGACTAGAAAATCTAATTTCATATTTTCAAGACCCAGAAAGAGAGAATCTTAACAAATTTCATTTACTTTATATAATGAAAATTCAAAATAAAGAACTTTTGAATGTCCACATCAGAAAATCTGACAGATTGAACGAAAAATGGGGTAATCATATGGTATCCTGATTATTTAGATCGAAATAATAT
>JWZT01001076.1:139785-157551 GCA_000827895.1 Thelohanellus kitauei | reverse complement strand
TAAATTTTTTATCAATATTTAAAACTAATCATGGGTAGACGATATAATTAAAATATTTTCATTATTTAATCGTTAGTTTCTAGATAAAATAATGAAGCTACAATCACAATTGATTGTAGAATTGGAAAATACTGTGTAATTAAGAGTTAGTTGAGTTTTTTGTCTCATTTTAACATATCGTAAATTCATGGAATAGTTTAATTACAGAGAATACGGTTTGGAACATTTAATGAAGTTGGAGGTAAACATTAATTCTTTAGCTCGCTTCGGAATCCATGGGGTCGTTAAAACCTATCAATTTGTGCATAAAGAATGAAAATGATAGTTTAAAACGGATATTTGACAAAAATAATCAAAACAAATAAAATATCTAGAAATAATAATCCCTTAATGTGAATCGAAACCTCCAAAAATGAAATATTGGTCTTTTTTTATTAAAGATAAATCTTAGAAGCATGTGGTAAATTTTTGAGGTACGAAAGTCAAATAATGTTTATATTCTGTATCGATATTTGAATTTTAAATGAATCGATATCAGATTAAAATGAGTGAATCATTTAAAATAACCTTTATTCGCTTTTATAAATATACAATTCTTAGACATTTTTGTAGTATTTGATTTTGCGCTCATGACAAAAAAAGGTATGATAGATTTATAACAAAAGTATTTCGGATGAAAAATACAGAAAAACATTGTTTGAAATCAGAAAAAAGAATTTATTGTGCAAAATAAACTTCTTAAAAAAAAGTAAATAAAAAGGTGGGATTGATATTGAGGTAAGAAAGGTAGTCTATCTGAATGATGGGAGGAAATATTTACATATATTTTTGATATAAACAATTGAAAAAACTATACCAATATTTCCTGGTCTTCTATACTTTTTATTTCGATCCAGAAAGGTGGATGTAAATCATGGTATGCGGTTTGGAATTTGATATTATCTAATATTTATGATAATAAAATGATAAATACACCTCATCTATTGATATGGTAATATAGCGCCCATAAAACCATTCAATATTTTTTTAATTTAAAAGCTTACATTCGAAAAATAAAACATTTTTTATTTTTTTACTCAATACATATTCTAATTTCGAGTTAGAGTACTCATATCAATATAGAGAAGTTAATAAGAACTGTTTTGTGTCAGAAGTTTGAAATTTCATATTTAAATATATGATAACTATCATTAATCTGGGTCTATTTCTGGAACATTTTCAGATAAATTCGGTTCTCTAATTATCACTCGTATTGGTTCGTTTAAAAATTTTTATTTAATATAATATAACTCCGATTTTGGCCGATTATATATCTTCTACATCAATCATTGTCATGATCCGAATGCTAAAATCTATGCAGATTATTCTTTTTGTTCTACAGTTGAATATCAATTGAAATTTTATAGATTAACGGGTTTGAAATAATTTGTTTTCATCCGTTAATTTTTTCGGGTAAATGGTTTCTTAAACTGAGAACAACTTTTTAAAATTTAAATATGATCATGTCTATATTTCAGTAATAATTTTCAAGATCGTTTTTTTCAAATCCAAAGGTGTAATTCGGGAATCATTACTAAATATCTAGATCACTGAATACTGTTCAAATGATCAGAGTGACCGACCATGAACCTTTTAAAAATATACAATAAATACAATGTTAATTGTTAAAACAGGACAGAGTGTATGTGATGAGCTAAACAGCAATAAAATAAAATAACTTTGTGGAAACACATAGTCTTTTCATGTATTGCATTACATTTTATTTCAGGAAATTACGAAACGTACGGGCTTAATAATATGGAAAAACCTATCACATGGTTTCATTTAATGGTTCTCGAGATATTTTAATTTGTCATCTGATGTGACTTAGATACAAAGATTGCCTGTCCCATTCGATAAGCGAACAATATTTTCTAAGATTTAAAAACTAATTTATTGGCTTCCTTAATTGTTGATATCTACCAAAACGCCGACTATCAAATTATAAATGAGAAGATTCCATATCTGATAGTGAATAACCAACGAACTATAATTGGTGAAACCAATCGTTTACACTAAAATGAAATAGCTCTACTTTTTATTCTACTGGTCTCATACGATCAAAGAAAACGATGTTCGACTAAACTGTAGAAAATCTGAACCAGAGCTATGTTACAAAACGAGACAGTAAATACTTCATCTGTAAGAGCTTACTACCGAATTAATGGCTTTGAGTAAGATACATGATAGAATATATGAAACCCACCAAATCGCGGAATTAGTTGTGCGCGTGATCAAACTTTATATGTTAATAAAATTTGTGAAAAATATTTTATAATGGCTTACAAAATGGGAAAGGAAATACAGTGAAAATTAAATGCAGCCACAAATCTGTAAATAATATGTGCATTCCATAATTAAGAAATACCATGGAAAATTCTACATCAGAATTTTTATCATCGAAAAAACGACTGTCGAAGAATAAACATTTTCCAAGCAAGATGTAGAAAAAAACTTGCTGCGCTTGCTTGGTTGTTTCGGAGAATACCGCTATTTTCACTCGAAAACATAGTTGTGAGAATCAAATATTGTTACATGGGTTGAATGAGAATGATATTTCACCCAATGATTATACTCTAAACTATATTGATGATAAATCGCGGAAACCTTTAGTTTATTCAAATCAAATAAAACGAAAAACTATCAAATTTAGTCGAAATGTCAACAACATACAAAATGCCAACGAAAGTTGTAAATACAAGAAAATATTGGAGCAATGAATCTGAATTCAATACAAGCCGCAAACGTGCAACATTTAATACCTATTAAAGGATCACCGTTTCTTGGAAAACGATCGACTCGGGAACTACTTGAAGAGTATCAACAGAAGCATTTATAGGCTAAAACTGAATATTTTTCGTTGGTAAAATTCAAAAGAAACATTCAGAAATTGTAAATTCGAGTGTATTGATGGTCCATTTACTCAATGTCTGGTTATTGCAAAAAAATTAACAAATTTCACACGCGTGCGTATAAGAACGTCAATGGCGAAAATTAAGTATTTACGTCAGTGCTACATTATAATTTAGTATGACTTAAGTATAATTTTATGTCGAGAACAATCATCGTTTACTTAAAAATGTCTCTAATCGATGCTGTGAAGTATGTATTTTCGAGAATAATGACATGAAGGCTACCCTTATTAAACTAATTCATAGAAAGATAATTTTAATAATTCCAATTTTTGGTTGCAGATATCTCACTATTTTTTATCAATTTGAAATTCTCATAATTATTGAGAAACAAATGCCTTATAAAATAATTTTTTAATTAGCTACAACTTGAGAACGACAAAAATTCACAAAGTTTTTTTCCCTGTTAATAAAAGCGTCGCTTAAAATATTCGAGACTAAAATATGGAACATCATTTCGGCATAAAATGCTAATTTCTTCAACCGAACAAATAATCAATCTGAAATATGAATAGGATAATCAACGAGAACATTTACTATCCTCACTCTTAATTTTCATAATTTTATCACGGTAATCAAAGGCAAAGTGACTGAGTATGAAAATCACACGAACTAAATCAGGTAAGAATTCACGATACGATATAAAGAAGGAAAAAATTTACCGAAACATCATTCATTGGAATTATATCTATTCGAAGCACAAAAAACTGAATAATTAAAAAAAATATTCTGTGTATGCGCACTTAACTTTCTGCGTTTAGAAGGTTATTCGAGATGCATCAGAGCCAACAAATGTAGTATGTAGCTGTGGTAACGGCGAAATAATAATTATAGATGGATACATGATCTCTGTTCTGTACGATAAAACTCTCCTAATGATAGATCTCTTTACCAAGTTAAATTTCATGCGACGTAGTTTTACAAAACCGTTGATAAAGAACGGATCTCAAGATTCAAACTATCTATTTTCTTGGATTTAAAGTGATAGCAGGCTATTCCTAACACCTTAACTGGCCCTCAAGAGTCAAAGAATTGAAAAAATGGATGGATATCTTAATATTACAACCCCGTTCTGCATATTAGCTACTCAGTGTTTGCCGTGATTTCATCAATTTAACCGAATTTTTTCTGAGTCAAAACTAAGGAATATGACTGTTCTGTGGTGATATTATTATTGAATATGGAGAACGGGACTTGTCTTAAATTGGCATGCATTTTCATCAGTAATCATTAAACTCTTGTATTGACCTCTGGTGACGTCATAAAATGAAACCGTTTCTCCAAGCGGTCAACTTAGGAAAACATTATAGATTAATCAAAGTACGAGTGAAAATATCAAAAACGATAAAAATTGTTTCAGAAAAAGATATCGCATTTCTGAGGAATACAATCTCAATGCAAATGCCGAGTGATAACGAGAAAAGGCGATTATAATATATACCACTAACTCATTTCACAGACCTAGAACAATTATTTTTAGTCTGTGAGTACAGTAAAAACCTGTGTATAACTTTGAATATATGTCTTTTCAATAATATTAAATATCAACAACACAAATTTTCCGATATTCCTCAGATTTTAAAATGGGTATAGTATGTATCGATGTTTAGGAAAATCAAATAAAATATCAAAGGTTTACCTGGATTTTTACTGAATGTTTCAATTTTTTCACATTCTGTTCTTTTTCCAACAAGTGGACATTTATAAACGGCCACAATGCCGTGACCATATTCGTCTATTTCACCTGGCGCAGAAATGAATAGTCTAGGCTAGAATATATATTTACGTATTTTTTATCAGTGGCAGGAATAATGGCGTATCCAAACATCGATTTATTACCCCTAGTGCTTTTACCGACTTTTTCTCTTTCTTCGATCGTCTCGTAATCTTAAGTTAAACGATGATTATACAATCATTTGATTTTGTGGTGTCTCGGGAAGGAATGGTCAACGTTTTAAAATGCGAAAACAAATGACCATGTCTTGAATTCACCAACAGACAGAATTGAAGAGATAGACACCAAATCTTCATGTCGCGAAATGAAGAGTGAGATTGCGTAGTAGTTAAATCTCGTAATAACTTTCATTTATACTCAACAGTGTTGTGTATTTAAAAGTTGACCTATATGATTTTGTGGTTGGATTTAATAAAAGAAGTTAATTCTTAAAAAACTTAATTCTTATATGTCGTTAAAGAACGATGATTATCGATATCAAACGACACTAAATTTACTCAATTAATATTACAGTCATATTTAGTAAGATAAGTGAGGAAAGAAATTATCGAACGATATTACCCGAATGAGTTCCAGTATTGTAAGATGTCGTTAAAGGCGTGCCCATCGTTGATCCTATATAAATGTTTTGAGCACTTTAAATACGCATACTTTTCATACTATCTCAAAAAATACAAGAATATTAAAAAAAAACAAATCTTTGATTTGGGGTTGTGTAAGAGATTAGTCGAATGTATTATCCATTTTGTTGCATCTTATCACATGCTATAACTATTGCCAATCAAGTATTAATAAAACGGACAAAAATAGGTGTGTGTTGACGCACGCGCAACAAGTAAATAGCGGGAAATAAATTTTTAAGACTGTTTTTATATTGATAAATCTTATACTGATTTTCGACATACAAAAAGACTATATTATGAAATCATTATGAGAATAAACTCGGACGAATACATGGATATTAATTTAAGAAAACCAATAATTGTCAATGTAATCTTAAATTTATTAAATCCTACCGTCGATTGTTTTTTGAATATTTTTGTAGTAGCTGTGGGCCTGATGATAGGTGATTTATGTGGCGTAGTTTCGATCAAAATATAGAATTATTCATGGATCATTCGTGGCCGACCTCGTGATTTTTTTCAACGAGTAAATAATACGCGAAAAATGCTAGTAAGTAAATATTAACGTTGATCTACACCTTATCAAGTGATATTAATTCTTCTGAAGGCGCATTATACGATGAAACAATGGAATTTACTACCGATAAACGAGACAATTTAAATATACAGTGCTTTCAATCTATTTCGAAAAGCGGGTGGCTAGCTTGACATCGATTTCGAAATCAAGCAACAGCGTCTCTATTTTCAAGCTGATGGATATAATTTAGGGAAAAAACATTGAATTTAATTAATTTAATAAAAAAATATAAAATTAGTCATCTTTTGATTCTTTTCACACGTTTATACACGATTTTTCGTTCATTAATACGAATTTTAACGGAATATATTGTGCACCACAGAATTTTAGGTTTGAACAATAGAGAAGCTGTGTTTTGAGGTCGAAATTTATTGCAAATTTGCCGCCAGCTTTTCCAACTAAATCGAAAAGCACTGTAAGATTATTATGTATTGATAAATTTTTATTTAATAAAAACTGAAAACTGGTTTATTGATACCCTCAAATATAAATTAATGAAGAATAATCATTTTTATTATCTAGAGTGACTGTTATCTTTTTAAATTTAGCTAAAAAACTCGAATTTGTGTGACACTCAAAAACTCAGGCCTTATTTTCGACAAGATAAATTAATTATTCTCTGAATTAGAGCCAGATTTATTGACGTTTTTAATGGCTCATCCAATTTTTATATTACTGAGTTATTAAATGACAAAATAGTAGTTAATATGTCAGTTTTACTTTAAAGGTGCATATTTTTAATATTGCTAAATATCGAGTTTTAAACTCGAAATTCTTATTGTCATAGTAACGCCAACCATAACCTTTTTTAGAGGTATTTTCGACGATTAAATCACACTTCAGACTCCTCGTGAATTAAAATCATCTTATGATGAAATACAAAGATATTTTTTGCAAGTTTTGTGCTTTCATAATCAAGACAAATCGATTACGTTGAAAACATTTCAGTGTAAATGAGGAAATTTGTGTTTTTAGAACTTGATGGAGAGCTTTTCTAACAATATAGAGAACAATATATGTTTTTGAAACTCGTTATCTCTTGAAAAGCATATTCATTCGAAAATTCTTTTGCATATTTCACTTATAATTTATGAAAAATCAATTTCTATTCGCAATCGACTCTGAATAACACTGTCAAAAATACACATTTTTACAATTACCCAATAATTATTGTATTAGTCTAAAAATACGGATGTGCGCGTGCGTGAATATATCATTCCACTGTTCTTAGTAGATTGTATGTCAAAGAATTTTATTGTATATATCAAAATAATATTTATCGATTTTATTGTAATTTGTTCAGATTATTGTGGATAAGTGATAGGATCCATAAATTCCACAGGAATTTCTATTTTGGAGAAGTACCTGATGTAAATTTTCTATTTATAAAAAACATTACAAAATAGACAACTAACCACAAACCGATGCAGGTGGCGCAGGTTAGACATATAGCCATTGTCACAAATATGATTTCTCTTTTGCACCATCCAATCATCATATATGTTTGAAAGATGGCTTCGTGTATCGTAATTGATTTCTGTGTATATACACTTCTATATCCAACTTCGGGCTCTATCGTTAATTTTATGACAAAATCCTTTATTCATTTATATAAATACATGCTTAGTTTTAATTTTCAAATTGGCGGTAAAGTGTAATGGACTATGATCTATGTTTGGCGCCTTTATTATCCGGAATTTTTGATATAAACTGCCTGGTCCTTGTATTTTTGCTTTCCCAACATAACTCACATCCCAATTTTACACTTTGTACATCAAATATTACATTTATTCGAATTGACGTCACTCCAGTTACAGACGTGTTGTCGAAATATAATGTGGCAACAAACACCAATTGATCGTCGTAATTCACCCCCCTGATAAATATCTAAATTTCAATATTTTCATACGTCTACGTTAAAATCGGCAGTGCTTTCCATCTCAATATCCCTACAAACCATTTTTGATTTGAATGGAATTCTAAATCATTAATGTTAAACAAGATGGTTTCTACGACGAATTCGGGCTCAAACGTGGAATTCGTGGGAAATCTAAAATGTTTTTCAGCGTAAGGGAAAAAACTATAATCTTAGATAAATTACGATTGAATAGATAACTCTAACACCAGATCGATTTTCCTGTCCAATATCTGTGGACAAGAAGCGCGAACAATGAAATCGAAATATTCTAATAGAATCCATCTATACCATTGTATTTAGTTTTTTTGGGATAGAGAAAACGAATCCTGTATTTCGTCGATTGAAACAGTAGACCAGATAACTGGTAGTTTTTCATTTTTTCGTCAAAAATCGTGATGTCACAAGGAAAATTCAAGCCTGCTTCGATAATTAAATGCGTAAGTATATCACCATTGTTTGTGAGTTTTAAATAGAAGTATATGAATTCATCGCTATTTTGAAACCAGATTCTAAATTTAAACATCCCTCTACGTATTTTCGCGAATTTTCACGGTATAACTATTATCGTTGCATATTCGGTTGCATTTTTTCTCGAAAAAAATCTTTCAAATCTGTCATTTACCTCGGAAAAGAAATTTCGTTTGTATATTATGGATTCTTCGTCAGTGTTCGTATTTTCTTGAGATTCTGATGGCACTACTTCTGCCTGAAATATCCAAGTCAATGGTGTATCATAGAACCAGGGCTAAATGTCACGATTTCTTAACTCGTAGATAAATTGCAAGATCTATGCATTTCTTATTTATCGTGTTAACAGGCCAATGTACATAATCCAATTGCCAATTTTTATCAAATGAGTAAGAATCTGGCGAGTGCGTAAATGAAAATTTGAGTGTTAAATCTATTTTAAGAAAAGTATTACCTTGTATGGGATTAGAATTGAGACAGATTTGGACACTAGTTTCCAAGGGTGTATTGTCAGCGGGATACGGAATCGTTTCTAAATATCCATATTATTATTTACCTTTATCAACTAGTATTCTATTTTGCAACAACTTTATTGTTATAGCGAATGGCATATACGATGTTCGTCTATTTAATTTGTAATAAACTTGTAAATATCTACTTCGCCATCGAAGACACGTGAAATAATTAAACCTGTATTGAATATACGGAACTTTTTTTAGTGTCTTCATCAAAATATATTTCCATGTTCATGGCAAATCCGAACCCTGACGACCATTGAGTATTTTGTTGTTCAGGTTGAATTATCATAATATAATGAAAGGGTATACATCGTAATACACAGATCGTCTTAAATTTGTTACATCTCCGCCGAGAAAGATATATATCCCACCACGAGTATCATTTTGACTCACTTTCAAAGCAGCAACAATAAAATCTATGAATTACTATATGTGAGCAAGTTAATGTAAGTTTACGTGATTTTTGACTGATAATCAAACAATTCAATGAAACAAAATGTTTATTTGTATCTAAAACTCAACTACTGTGACAATCTTAGTGTGTGTATAAATGGGAATGTCATCACACGATATTAAATTTATACAAAATTTCGGTCATGCCATTGTTATATTGGGAATCTACCTTACAAACCACTGAATACATTCTCAATTTTTCAGCTAAATAATCATCCCTTTTACTGTTAATCGTACACAAATTTACCTTGACAGTTTTGTTCTAAAAATTCTTTGTTTAAAATAGTATTTTAAATGCTGACAAAAATTATATATGATAACTAATTGAATTTCTAATAGATTTTCACAGCGCGTGCGCCATAAATTTATTTACCGTGCTCTGTTCACGCTTTGGATACAGAATACCATTGTAAATTGTTGTCGTTATTTTATTTTTTGTATCAAAAATTAATGGTTTAAAATTATCTACAAAAAACGTGGGCCTATTGTCCCATTCGTATATATTTTATAAACTGTGTAGAACTATATGATGATTAGAGAACCATTAAGGTCACTCCTCGGCAAACTAATTCGATGAAACAGTACATTTTTTAACTTATTTTTGTAGTGCCGGCAAAAAATGTACAGCATTAATTTCTCGGTTTTCTCAAAATGCAATTCATATATTAGAAAGAAAGCATAGGTTCTAAAAAATAATGTGTAACCAAATTTAAAAAAACGTAAAATGCTATTTGTATCAGATATTATTCGAGCATCAGGAATTATTAAATTGAAGACAACTATGCTGAATTAATTATTAATTGATAAAAATATTGTGGCATATTGTTCGAATGAGGTTAAATACCGACTCAATATTAACGAAACTAATATATCAAAATACAAAATGGCTTTTAGTTACAGTGAAATTATAGCGACAATATTCATAAAGACTTGAAAGAAATGTAGATTGTATGATAATTATATGTAATTTTTCGCGCATGTGAAACAAGGAAATATTGAGGTTAAAATGCTTATATTAGTATACTATTTTTAGAATTATTCTGATGTCTAACTAACAGAAATTTTGTTTAATATATTTAATGTCAGAAAATTTAATTTTCTCGATATGAAATAATCCATTATTTAAATATATCATGCCGATAAATACTTCATTTCATTAAAAACATTTATAAAATCATATCAGATTTTTGATACATGGAAATTATTTTAATTCAAAATATATGGTGTGTACGCATGATCATAATAAAAAGTGACGATTTATCCACTAAAAAATACTTTAGTCAAGTTAAAAATACTGGATAATGAGAAAATATATCCACTTTCAGATTTCCAATTTTTAAAAAGTTTGACAATTTAGTAAAGAAATGGCAATTTGTTCCAGTATATACTTGCCGGTTGATAAACAAAACACCTTAAATAATGATGAAAAATTTTCAAAAAGTTAAATAAACCTTTGAATATCTCTTTAGAGAAATTCAATCAAATATATATTCAAGATATTTACATCCACAGTATCAATAAATTCAGATACCAAAACATTTATAATTTTTGAAGATTTTCGTGAATGATTCCAAATTAGAATTTATGGGTATTTGTTAGTAAAACATCATCATTTTATTAAATACTGAAATACATCTATATATAAGAATTTCTCCAAATTATTTCTCATTTTTAAAAATATAATTTTTTATAATTAGCTAAACTAAAATTCTATCTCTAATTCGAATGAAAAACTGTTTATGACAATATAAACCTGTTATAATCTTGACTACAACCATTTTAAGAAAATAGATGACGCCAACTTTTCAAGTTTTCTTATAAATAAAAATAAGTTCATACTCTAAGTATCTCAATGCTATTTATCGTGTTTATGTCATAGATCGTATAATCGTCCATTCTTATTAAGATTTTAAAATTCTGTAATGACAGAAATTGATCCACAAATTTCTTGAATTATGTCAGAAGGGCCACAAAATTATAGACTAGTTTTTATTTTCATTTTAAATTAATAGACCCAAAAAGTGTAAACGACATTCCACGATTTAATTCGAATAGTATGAAGAGCCGAAATATGCACTCTTTACAAAACATGTTTTTACGTTTTATCCTTACCCTTCTCCGAAAATCATAAATTCGTTAATAATATCAGATGAAATTAGTGGGCAATGATGATGAGGGGCTTTAGATAGAAAATGCAGGGAGTGTTTTGATTTAAACGTAGTGTAGAATGTGTCATGTGATCAAACATATCTGGATTTTAATGACGTCACTAAAATAGTTTGTTCAGTTGAGTTATTAAATAAATTTTTCAACGAAACTAAAAAACTGATATCAACCTCAGAATTGTATTTGTAATGAAATCCTTACCTTTCACGTTGTCACCATTCAGATCATCAACAACCTCAATGTTAAATCCAAAAAATGAATTCGGTATCAAATTCCCACGTATAAAAATTGAAGCCTTGTCCACAAATGTTTTAGATTTCCTATTAATGAAGAGTTGGACATGTCCAACGACTGGATGTCCGAACCATGAAGATGTTGGTGCAGTAACAAGAAGATCATCGTATCTAGTTCAAAAATTAAATACGTATCATTATTGATGTCAGCTTGGACAATTTTCCATCCGAAGTTAGAAAACGACTAAATATAGATAAAAACAGAAAATAAATTCAACTTTGTACGTACCTGCCACTCACTGTTCTCAATGATGGTTGGTTTTATTGTGTGGTCAGCATATATATCGTATAAATCATAAATAAAAAGCTGAATAAATAATCACCATACTTTCCCTTTCTGTAGCTGATCATCACTTGTGGCCAATATGATTTCTGTTGTTATTCACAAAAGACCTTTTTTATTAGTGGCATGGAAAGATCCTAGAACGTATCCAAGAGTCGGAATCCATTCTTTTGATAAATATAATAGATTTAATGTAATTTCATTTAAATAGACGTTTCAAAATCTTGGCATTCGTTATATTTGAAAATTACTGTTTTAAATAAACCATCCTCGATAATTGGTCACAAAACCTAGTTACTACGTCGTGTATTACTGACCATTTTAGATCACTTTTGTTTAATATATACAGCCTTAAGATGCTTTAACATTTTTTATGCTCAAAAGTAGTTAAACACTGATATTATTTTTGATGAATATGACAAATTGGTAAATAAAACATTTACATTTAGCATTAGTAAAAAAATATCATTTCTGTAGATAAAAATAAGGATTTATTCGACAGGAAAACTATCTTTTTATGAATTTTTCTAGGTAAATATTGAAAAAAAGTAAAAATATTGGGATAAATCAAAGCATGTTTTGAATTTGCGCATGTACTAGGCAACCGCTGTCGATGCGCATAGTCTCATTACATTTCCTGAAATTTTTTATCGAATTCTAAAATATATCCAAGAACTATATTAAACTCATATCGTTTACAGGGTTTCTTGGTCCAAATTGATTTTTATGGAATTCTATTTGGCATTTTTTAAATTTTAGATAAAACTTAAAATACTATGGTATATGGTTTAGTTTTATAATTATGTTGTTTAAGTACCTTCTAACGTAGGTTTTTGGAGGTGATATTATCTCCTACAATATTGTTTCATCCTAATTTAATGTAACAAATGGTCGATCATCATAAAGATAAAGACTTCTGATAGTACCAAGCATACAGCCTAAGAATATCTGTTTTGTGTGAAGAAGAAGTAAGGTGTAGTTTACAAAGAATCAAATAGCCAATATATACCGAAAAAAGGTTTGTCTGACATAGAGTTTTTTCTACACATTGAACAAACGGTCGGTGAATGGTTGGTGTGTTTCAATCATGGAAAACATTAGATTCCAACACCTACATAAATTTAAGATTATTTTACTAGAAAGAGTATTTAAATTTGTTATTTAACGCCTTTTCACCCTTCCTGAACACTATAGATGAAGTGTTTTCATAGTGGAAAAGTTATTTAAAGAGCAGTGGACCCGAAAGTGAATCCGATCTTTTCTGTACCAAGACAGATGGTGTAGTAACCATGGCAAGAGATGCTTGAGATAATTACTAATGACGCATGAAGACATTTTGCTCTTATAAAACATTTGGTCTAAAACTGTATAATATTCTTAAATTTTTCACTATATTTTTTCTTAAATTTGTAACAACTCCAATGGAATTGAAAAAAATATTAATTTTGATTTTAACCATTTATTCAATTGAGAATGTGTTCAAAACTTATCGTATATTTTAGAAACGAATTTAGTAAGTTCAATTGAGGTTTAACATTCATGAAGAATTCGTTTATGAAAACATATAATTCATTGACATCTTTCCAAATCTGAATGGTATATAACATTTTTTTTGAATAACAAAACCTCTGACCATACATGTCTGACGAATGGTCAAATATTTATTAAAAATGTATGATATCACTCATTACAATATTGAAATTTGTTGTATAAATGCAGGTTACAAAGTGTATAAATGTAAAATTAGGAATCTATTTCGCATTCGTAATTTTGTGGCCAAAATTCATAATGACAAACAAATTAGAATCAAATCAATTTCTTGACATTCGGTTTAGTCACTTTTTTAACACAAATCGTATGTTATTAATAAATGAAAAATATGGGAGGAATATTGTAAAAAAGAAATCTCAATCAATCTTTTACCTAAGATAAATCATTGAATAACAATTTTATTTTCTTATCAATGTCAATAGTTTGAATTTGAAAAATAGATGTTACAATCAGCCATTCCTTGAAAATTTTCTTTTGAATTTTAAACAATAATAGTCAGTTTTTTTAATAGTACTACTTTTAAAGCCCCGAAATGCATGTAAATTTTGAAAGTCAGCCATTATTTACCCATTATAGTTGAAAAAAGTGGTCATTTTTAAATTTAAAGTGAAAATATTCATATGTAAAATCGAAAATATAATGCAAGGACTGGTATTTAAATTTTATTAAAATAAAAACAGAAATTGTATCCAAAAGATAAATCGTGTTCAAATATTGGTGAATCGATGGATATAGATTTTGGGTGAACTTTTAAGGTTTAGGAAATCAAAAACAGTATACTAAGCACGATAAATAATGACCATCAGATCGATGGTTGCTGTGAAGATGCTATTTTAAAATTCTAGAAACTCCAAGATTAATCAAATTCATAAATGAATTCTGCTTAGTCTGGGCCATAAATTTTATCCTAGGGAAATATATACCATGATTGTATTCAAGAATTGAAACAAATCTATTTTTGTAAGCATTTGAAAAGAATATATTGGTCGTTGATGGTTTGCGGATATGTCAATTGATCATTAGCACAATCTGAGATAAATTAGAATCATTATTTGCCATTCGTTATGATTAACAACTAAGATGACCATTATAAAGTTTTACAAAAAAATATTTAATTTAAATAGGATTATGTAGCATTTAAACAGTTTAAATGATTAGGAAAATAGCACGTCTACTTTAAATCTTAGCATATAAATTTTGACCAAAGCAGATTTCTGATGACTCGTAAATTGACAATTGTATTTGTTCCATTTATTATGATATGGCCTATGGTAAAGAATTCTTGATTTTAATACAATTATTTTACACTTTCCTCATCGTATACACCGAAATTGTAATATTATCAGATCTGTTTCGACCAACTAGGCCGCATTCGGTGGTAGATTTGTAATTCTCTATGCTGATTCAAGGTCAATGATCAAAAAATATAGCAATATTTTAATGATAAGATAAAACAATATCATCGAGTGTAAAAATAAAAAAATTTACTAAAATATGGAAAAAAGAAAAACAATAATCCATCTAAATCAATATTTTGAGACGATTCCCGAAATTTAAAAGTTCTAACAAGGTAAAATCAATTTAATACACCATTTTTTGTCGGAAATGGCTGACTTTCCATTGATGATATTCAAAGGTTCCGATATTGAATTTATTATATAAAGTAGATTTTAGACAGATTTTTTGCTGTTAGGCAAAATCTAATCTAGGTAAATGACAGCACATATCACACAATTGAATCTGAAGGTATATAGTCACAACCCTAACAGGTAGCATCTATATCAATTTATTTATAAATACGTCAGAAAATTTGAATGTCATAAACGGACAGTCTGTCATTTTGGACGGGCAATAGTGTATTATTATTTTAAATTTGTATATACAAAATATTTTTCAAAATGTACATAAAAACTAAAATTATGTCATTTGAGGTAATATTTAATTGTTTTATATTTTCTTGATGAAATCAATTTAAACGGATAATTAAACTGATTTAAATTTTTATTTGATTTAATTACATATTTGCAAGATAGAGTTATAAATTACATAAACACAGATGGCTTATTCAAATCAATATATAACCAAATATATCATAATTTAGTTTACCTGGATCAGTTTCACCATTTGGAACCACAATATCTATGGTTAGGTCTCCGTTCTTGTAAAACAAATTCACTTTTGGGTGAATTTCTGCATTATTAGATTGTTACGTTGTACCGGAAAATGTCGAGAAACGATGACCAATAATTTTTCTAGCGCTAAACATTTGAGAACGTAATAAATTCAAATATAACTCTATTGATGAATTTTTATTGTATACTGCTTGGAGAAGAGTTATTCAAAAATGGACATCTAACGGAACTAGGCGCCTGCCAATTGTTTTCATTTACACATTGACAGAATTGCAAAAAATTATTAATTGATCCCATATTTGCTTGACATATCTAAGTAAATTAATTTTGATATATAAAACAACAAATATTCTATTTCTTTGTTTCGATTTCATGCAAAATATCTATAAAATGAGAGTTTTTTATCGTTTCTATTTTTCTTATAAAAATAGACAGAAATGATATAGAGGTGACACCAAATATGAAATAAATAAACTATTTATGAATCACAATATTTTGTTGATAATTCCTTTATTCGTCGTGATCTCAATAAATTATAATGTCTGCATTAAATAAGTATAGTTCTTAGTTTGTTTTCGAAAATACCGATAATGGTTGGCTGAATATAGCACACGCGGATAAAACAAAATTCAAATTTATATGCGCCGAACTATATCGAAGATTTGCGATGAGTTCAATTATAGAATTTGTATTATTTATTATAAAATACATAACGTATTTTGATACATACTCGTGATTATAACGCTTGTTTTATTTTATGATGAACATTATTGTCTGCATTATCAAATAATTTGCATTGGAACAGGGATTAACAGATTTATGATTTGAACAATTGGCAATACGTTGTTGACGTGACCTTTTCTGTTTTTAAATGATCACCAGAAGAAAAGCGGACAATGAAGAATCGCATATGTGTTGCCTGTCAAGCTGGGATTTGAAGGCGCAATCAACAGGAACCTTTATCTGACCAGAAGCTACCTGTAGACATACCGATTTCTCTTTATATTCTACGGAAAGTGGCTGCTGAAGCACCAGCTACCGGTGGCATCGCTTCTTCCGCGTGAGGAAGACCGAGCTGAGCTACTTTGTGATTTACACCGTAATTTAGCCATAATAGCTATTTATTATAATTTAAATACAGGAAAAATACTATCTTACAGAAGCATTTTTAAAAAAGAAGCCTCAACAGTATAAGTAGTCAGTGTTTTTGTGTAATATTAAAATTCTGAGTGGTGTGATGATTCAGTACTTTATCGATGTTGACACTTTTAATCGAAATTAGGACGGTGTGCGAGTTGATCACTTCGCGTGTCAGACATTATTTCATCGCAAATATGATAAATTAAAAATATTACTAATGAACAAGAATGAAATTATTTTAGTTCTTGCAAAAAATTGATGCTGATATTTATCAGTTAAAACCGGGCATTAGATATCTGAACGCATAAAAATTTAAACATGTTGTATTATTTCATTTAAGGCTATTCCTATATGGTAATTTTTGAATCGGCTTATATTGTAGAGGATATCAAGAATAATTGGAAATTTGTGTTAGAAAACAAATGTGGATGATTTGATAAAATAAATATTGCTTTATCAGCCGAATCATAGTTTTTAGAAAATGGCTAAAATATCGAAATACATTACTGAGTATTTAAATTATTTTTTATATCAAAAATTATAATTATTTTTTAACTAAATTTGAAACATTATTGTTCGTAATGTCATTTTTTAACTTGATATTAAATGGTATTTCTCACCAAAATATGATCAGTGTCCATTTTCGTCATTGTGATTCCATATTGATAATGGATAAGGCTGGGAGGAAAGCTAGTTTCAGGGCCTAAAATATATCGATCCATATCGTTGAAAAAAAATATTTGCTTATTTTATTAAACTATATTCAAAATCGATTCTATTTTGAATAAATTATCATGCGTAGACATTCATTTATTCATACGTAAATCAACTAAATTTTTTGCGGAGAATAATTGAATTTCAATTCTTCATATTGTCGATTATACATGATATACCCGTTATGCACGAAATATTCAGAATCTGAAAATATAAAATTTTGTCATAGCAACGAATTTTTCAA
>JWZT01001076.1:112740-133627 GCA_000827895.1 Thelohanellus kitauei | reverse complement strand
GTATTGGACCTCATACCTAAGTGAATTTTTTCGGGAATATATTAATTCCATTCAGATTTTTGTCTTCCAATAATATTCACTATTTTTCAAAATGTTCACTTCGCGTATCATAGTGAAAATTGAACGCTGAGCAGATTGCAAGGTTTCCAACGTAGATCTGAACGTAGTCACATGATGTTTAAGTACTTTTAAATCATTTGAAAATATTCATAGATAATAAATGTGTGGCTTTTCTATGAAAAGTCGTAGTTTACGTTATTATCACCTCTAAAAACTGCAAAAATATATCGAGGAATGTATTTCAATTGTTTTAATTTTTTGAAAGCTGTATACATAATTTATAGGTCTGACAGAATTTAAATGCAATATATGGTAAAAATGAAAATAATTTTATTGTTTCTATCCTGTATTTAGTCGTCAACGAAAAAGGAGGGCTCACAATATTTACAATTTATTTTCCAATATCAGGTTAGATATTGGATGTGTGCCCTTTAAATTGAGGATGTAACATTTCGGCAGTATTCTATTGCAGTTTATTCTTCAATAATTCCAATATAAAACGGTTTCGTTAACTAAAAGTCACTCATTCCATTTCTGACGGCAACTAACAAGCTGCATACAATTACACATCACTTGAGATCTCGCTGTGAGACTTTCGAAGAAGTATTATCTTGTTAAGATGATGGCGTCGATTTTTGTATGAATGAAATATCAACCTGCTTCTATGAGTTTGATCACATACGTACTCTAATTTACATTAGAACTGATGACGATTCAGTTAAATAAGGTATTGTGCTTATTCAAAGATTCAAAAAGGTTCAATAAATTGTTTCTGCCATTCTTCACTTAACGACAGTGTCGACGTATGTCATTTTTCGAATCCATTCAGAAAAAGTGAACATTTTGAAAAATGACTATATTTTCTAGAATAAAATCACAAAAAGAAGCATTATTCGTTCATTTAGAATTTAAGCTTCTAATATATATGAAAGTTTGTATGACATTCAAATTTTATTGTGGATCTTTTCATACAGTTATTCATATTTGTCCAAGAATCTGCATGAAACCCACTGTTTATCAGAAAAAGTAGC
This sequence comes from Thelohanellus kitauei, assembly GCA_000827895.1. NCBI lineage: Eukaryota > Metazoa > Cnidaria > Myxozoa > Bivalvulida > Myxobolidae > Thelohanellus > Thelohanellus kitauei. Next base: position 132,536 of record JWZT01001076.1, on the reverse strand, counting down.
GGCATATCCGGGTTTGATTACAGGGAGTCCATAAATATCGTCTGCTGATTAATCAAAACTTTTCAAGATATTTCCTGGTTCAAACAATTGAAAAGTTGCAAGAGGCAACATCATAATTTTCTGCATTAACACCCTTTAAGGTATAAATCGTAGGTCAATAAGTACTCGTATCAAAATTATAATTTTTAAAATTAATGAACATATCGAATTTTAAGACTTGTGCACAAAAAAATTTCTGATATCACATCCAGTTGTGATTTAAATTAGGCTAATAATTCAAATTCAAGTCCGCTAAATAGAGAGCTGATGAGCTATTAACCCTGCTATTCTTCAAATAATTTATGGTCTGCTATTTTTGGTACAGTCTTCTAGATTTAACATTTGGATGTTAATATATCAAAGAACGGAAATTAATTATGGAAATATATCTAATAATTCTTCAGTTACAATAGGATATCTCTATCTTATATTTCTAAATTTATATTAAATTTTTAATTCAATGAATGATTAAATGCCTCCAGTTTGGTTGTGCCATTATTAATAATAAAGTATTAACAGTTAGTTAGAAATTGACCATATACAATTACGTGTTTTTGCGCATGCTTAGACTGCCCTTTTATTTGATGTTGTCCTTATGATTACAGTGGCCACATTAACCATATTTCCGGTGCATGAGCGCACATTTATATAAGCCGGATCCTGTTAATTTTCAAAAAGATTATATATAAAGCCGAGCAGTTCAACCCTTCAGAAAAACACCATGGCTTAAAGTAAATATAGGACGTCAAACGATTGAAATTCTTATATTAGCCCAATCGTTGCATCAGCCGTAGGGTTAAAATTTTCTCAAAATTTTAGAAAAAGGCTGCTGCCTCAACCCTAGACAGTAGGGTATGTTTTAGTGTTATTTTTATTTTAAAGTGTATCAACAATGATAATGTCGTTAATAATTAAACATTTTATTAGTTAAAGATCAGTGGTTTAGACAATATTGTACTCCTGTCCAATTTATTGCATCGAACAAAATACTTGTCAAAATTTCTGTAAAACAAATCAAAAATGAATGATTCTCATCAATGAACTATTGCAAGATACCATTTTGTCGCTATGATATTGCGCCAGTTAAAAATTCTTTAAAACTAAAATTTCTTTGAGTTTTTAATATACATCGTTAATGTACGAATAGCAAAATGGAGGGCATTGAGTATTTATAGATCAAACTATTAAATCAGTGAAAATACGATGACTCTTGTTGCCAGTGTTGACATTTGTTTCTTATTGAAATTTTGATAACATTTTATCAATAACGAATTCAGAGTTAATTCGTTTGTTCAATCTTTATCTTTAATACAATTCTGAATTGCACTTAATTGCATTTTACAAAATTCGAACATTGTTAGAACATGGAACCGTATTCAAAATTTTCAAAATGCCCACTTTGTTCTATCACAAGTTATAAAATAATTTGATTTATTCTTTTTCATCAAACGATCGAAAATTATGAACCAAAAAATGTATCAATATGTTGACATTCTAACCTTTAGTTTGACCAAATACAAGAAATTAATGCCGATATTTAAATTCAGTAAAAAACATCGAATTGGTCAATTGATTTAGAATGACCGGATCACATTGACTTTAAGAGTACTAATGTTTGATAGACACCTTGGGCGAGTTGAGAATTCTGATACAGTCAAGCTTCGGTTGTGTAGTACGCATAGAATTACCTGATAGAAGTTTGTCAGAGCCTGAAGTACTATTTTCGAATCGGAAAAACTGACTGGCTGCAGTAATTCATGAGGTTAAAGTTTACTGATTATGAAAGACAAAAATTTGTATAATATGCGTAAATAGAAATGTATCGAAGATATGGTGACCAACTTTTTTTCTAGGGGTTGTTATTAGAATGTAGCTTTCCCTTACTTAAACATACGAATAGGTAACTCGAGTAACATCCGGTTAAGTGCAGGCACTTCGGACTAGACTAAAAATTGCACCTTAACAACACGGGCCGATATTTGAACTGAATGAGCATGAATTACGTACAGATATAACTGAATTAGTGAGTGTAATAAGCAAATGTTGAGATTATGTGACTTAAGCTTAACCAGATTTGACTTAAACACCTTATACATTGATTATTCGTTTGCTTTTTTGATTATAATTTGATTTATCAGCAATTTTTTACAATCAGTGAATTTCACAGTCTAACTTAAGAGGCATAGCCTCGGCAGGCAAAAAAATAAAACAAAATCACGATGATCATATAGGTTCAAAAAGAGATCTATTCTATTGAGAATCGAGAAATCGTTGCTCCGAAATGAAAACTACATGAATAAACTTAGAAAATTGATTTGAGATGAAGCAAAGTAAAGTTTTAAAGCGTTTATCTTTAACCACATAATATGTGGATGAGTAACAAAAAATCTCTTTACAGCCGACGATAAAGAAATGAAATCGTATAATTTCGTAATTTGAAATCATAGAATATATAATCTGCTGATTTTAACAAGAATTCAATTTTTTGAATCATCAAATATATTATCTAAATTTTTTCATCACTTAACAATCATTCCGATTGTTGAAAAATACTGCATAAATCTTGATCGATCAAAACTCATATTTTTAACCAATTTACTACCTAGGTAATTGTGTTAAACCGTCAACATCATTCAACAGCATTGAGGTGATCAATATTCGCCTTCGTAGTTTTTGACACTGATATAGTAAAATTAAAATAATTTATAGACATAGATGTATGTGATGAAACGAAGACATCCGAAATCAAACTCTGTTTATTCAGTGCGGTATTTTTCCTGATACACATAAAAATGTACTTATATAAAGAGGCAATGTGATCATAACATTTTCATATGTCATCGCAGCTGCGTGATAACCAGAACAATTAATTGAATAGCGGGTTTTGTAATCATAGTTGTGAAAAATGCGATGTGTTTTGCGCCCAGAAATATTTATGGTTATTACAGATATAGTGGCAGCTCTAAGTGATGGTTATCATCATATATTTCGTTGAATAGTAATGAATATCGTTCTCAATAAAATAAGTCAATATACACAGCAAATAGAACCCAGAAGTTTTAGACTATTGTAAAGAATAATGATGGATAATAAGCCGCACAATGAGCATCGTTTCATTCAGAAGTTATTTTCGTAAATCCCGCTAAAAAATTTTGTCAAATCGAGGTTAGAGGTACCATCAAGAACAAGATATAATTTTAATGGAAATAGAATAATGCTTTTAATAGACTGCGATGATCCTTGTTCAGATGTCAGCGAACTGACAATTTATGACCTATGTTCATTCTATTTTAATTTCTCAAAATGGCCCAAAAACAAAAATCCTGATCTTAATTCTAGCATTTATTCTTGAAATATGATTAAATCCTATAATTTCAAAATAAATAAATTAGCCTGAAATCTATTTTACTCATTTAAGTATTGATAATTTTACTAAAAATCCTCAAATGTTTGAGAATTCGTAATGATTCTACTTTTGACCAGATAGTGGATGACCATCCTGAATGATAAGACTACTAATACGCAGCTGTTAGATATACGATAATGTAAAGTAGACACACGATTAGGTAAGCCTCTATGATTAATATATCAAAAGGATTAATGTTTGGTAGAAATAAATGTGTTAATTTCTTACCCCAGGAATGTAAATTATTATCTGATATTATTCAAAATATTACTTATAAAATTTGAATCCGATATTTCAGGGGAAACATTTGCCATTTCACATGATTATATGGAAAATAAAATACTTGTAACAGACGTTGATAAATTCTGATCTTTAATATTCGGCATTATTTCGGTTATCGTCGATATTTTTGCATTTGACAATCCAAGTATTCCTATAGCGATGTAATGATTTGATTCATTCATCTTGTTTTCATCCATTCTGTGGCCGGTGGAAAGTGAGGCTTTATATTCAGACACCTGATATCGGTATGCTTTTACCAGTTTTATTTGGGTTTCGCAAGCAAAAAATTTGGTCAACTGATGCCATACTAAGATAAATAATACAATCAGATTACATACAATTTATTGATAAAAATACATGTGAAAAATAAATTCTTTATTCGTTTATTGTTTTAGCATGGTCAAAATATATTTTACAAATTCTAGTGTTCAATTAAATAATGATTAATTTTAAATAGTTTTTATATATGACAATACTATATCTTTAAACAGGCATATTTCCGTTAATCAAATCAACTTTAAACTTGCGATCTGTCAGTCGGATAATTATGCGTATTTAATTCCCTAATTCGTTCAAACAACTTTGTGTTTTGTGGAACCAATATCACAGAGTGTAACTCAAAGTTTAAAGTTATCATAAATCTAGGTACAGCATCGACATTTTAGACTAATTGAAAGGGAAAGCAATTAGAAACTCAGCTATTTTATCAGAGTGGATAGAAATGGAAAAATAAGAATGTGTAATACGGCCATGTACGGCATGAGCAAATTCATTCTGCATAAAAATGTAGTTGTTAAGGTATTTACAGGTTATATCAAAAATATAAACTGGTATTTAGGAATTTAGATAAATAACTACGACCTTAATCAAAAAGAGTTTGATTTGAAATCTGAGGTTTTTGTTTAGAATTTCAACAGTCTCATGTGTGATAAAATACAGGAAAATCTTTTTCTAAAAATACTTTAATAAGCATATTAAAGGAATGCTTTTTTTACTGTATTTTTCTTAAATTTTCAATTTTATGTTTTTAAATACTTTTATAAGAACTTCTGAAAAATTTAAACCCCAGGCCAGAGATTAGATAGTCGATTGCACCAAATTACTAAAAGTGAACAACTATCTTGTATTGATAATAAATTTCATGGTATCATACATATGATCAAAATGTCATATTCAGGCTAATATCCTTTTGAAGAAATACGGAAATCAGTTGAAAAGAATAATATAGTGTGGCCACGAAATATAGGTGGATCATTTGCGATAATAATACATCCTAAATTGATGACCAAACAAAACCATACTCCTAGAACTAAATTGGCTATTAAGGTCAATTCCACAACCAAAAAATCAGTCGGCTAAATGGATAGACTGTGACCTAAAAATCAGTAGTATTAGACTTCTTTGAATTAAAATATTCGTTTATGGATTATAAAACAGTCATAAACTCTATTAGACATAACAAGGAAGTTTGGCAGCCGCATTATCGATGTTTGAATATAATCATCATGTATTTTCGAAACAGGTTAACATTTTTGTCTAAAAGTGGCATTGTCGCAAAATAATTATCTTAAAAACCAATGAATATAAATTAAGTTGATTTCATTTACAGCTTCAAGCGGTTATGAAAAAAAAATGTCTTTAACATTGCGTCAAGTTATCAGAAATTGCACTGTTGTTTTTATCAATATAACAGACATTTATCCTGAGGTCATGAGATTCCAAGTAGAGCAAATCAATCATGTTTGAGGATAATTTTTGCCTCTGATAATAACCATATAGTCTTTATGGATATGATCCGAAATTCTTAAATTCAATAAATGATGATATTTTGGTTCAAATAATTTTGGCTCACTAGCTAATATTACATATTTCAAACGGGTATATCATTTCCTATATTTTGTGAGATTATCTTTTTTCGAAACCTGTATTGTTGTGACAAATTTAGCTAAATAATTTATTTATTTAATTTTCCATTCGACTAACTTGTAAGAACCGGAAAAGGGCCACTATGTTAATCAAATATATTTGGTTGATCATTCAAAAACAAGGCTTAAAATCTAGAGTATTAAAGGTTCTTTCAACAAAATTCTGAAAAATATTTATTAAATTAGTATAATGTAAAAAAGATGCTTCAAAATATAAATTATTGTAGATAAACGACGAAATTAGTATACCAATTACTAGGCACCACATCCGATTTAATGAACCCATGCAAGTGAAAAGATGACTAAAGCTGTATATTTGTGATCACCCCATTTTTGCGTTCCAAATGCATTCGAACTACAAATAGAAGGCTAAATATCATACTAATAATATTTTTCATATAAGTATCTACTATTACAGAATTCTTATCAATTATTTTAAGAATTATTCAAATCTAATCCGTGTCTCTAACACATAGCTTTTCATTGAAACTTCTAACAAAATAATAACATTTACAGTATTTGCAGCTTAGTAAGCATCTTTTTATTATGCCTCATAAAATAGGACTGGTGATTGGGATACAATCAGTCGGCTGTACTCGATTTTGTGCCGATCGCATTATTTTTGCTCGAAATTTTTTAGTTTTGTGAAGTCGTTAACAGATATTTGTGAGAATGCAAAGCAAAATTAATAAACGTTTGACATACAAGGGACTCTAATATTAAGGGTAATTTTATAAGGCTTTATTTCAGAATGCTTTCAATTTCAAAAATTTATGAAAATGGAGTTGAGAATAGATATACAATTCTTACCAACTAATTTTCCGGTATGCGCAATCAATTTTTGAAATTGATCCAAAATATAATAAAAGAGATCTTAAATCAATCATTTTGAGTCAGAAAGTGAATTTCCATTCTTTTATTTTTGGAAAATAACCTTACCCACAGTTTCTAGCCCACATTTATCTCATTTAAATAATTTTTCTGATTTTTCCTAAATTTCAAGAGAGATTGGTATGACACAGTCCATTGAATTCGGGTTTTCGGTTATTGTATTCAGACATGAACTTTCAGCAGACAATGTTGGTTCATTGAGGAACTAAGTGTTATCAAATTCCCAGCTGAGTACATTTATTAATTGTGACCACTTTTTGGAGTGAAAATGCTTTTTACTCTGTGTCGAAGAGGCTACAATTATTTAAATTTTCAGCTTGTGTGAATATTTTGATTTTGAAAGAATTCTAAAATCAGATATTTCAAATTTCACTCAAAGTATAACACTCCCGCGTTTATTAAAAGGTTTTATAATTTATTTGGCATACTCAAAAATATTTAGTAACAATAAAGCCAAACTAAATACAATAAAAGCCAAATGAAATGTCACTTGGGAAAACCGAATACAACAGACTCAGTATATTCATGTGTACTCAATTTTATATTTATTTATGACATGTTAAATTTTTACAGTAAAAAACGTATTTTTCTTTTATTTTTACAAGTCTGATCGAACGGATTGACGGGAAATTATGATTTTTCAATAACAATACATTCTGGCCAACGAATAAGATATCGAAATGAGAGTTAAGGTGTTTTTTAACGTTTTAACATTTTCATGTTCCAAAAATGATATTCTTTGAGAAGAGTCAATAGATGTATGCGCCGGCATACTCGTTCTGACAAATGTGAAACCTGGAAGAGCTTAAAAAGTCTGATATCTCGTTGAATACTTGTCCATCAGCATATTGTTTAGTTATCAGTTGAGGAAAATCATTTGATGAATGGTTATAAATAACTATATGAATTTACCATAAATGAAAATAAAGGATGCGCAATTGTTTGAAAACACACTAATTTTGATATGACTTATTAGTTATTTACAGTTTTTAGGGAAAGAATATTCAAAGGCGATAGTCGAGTGCTTAGTTCCCAATTTAGCTTTTGGATAGGTTTTTATTAGAATATCAACCAATTTCTTTGAATATCTTAGAAATCTTTGAAAACGATAAAAACGTTTTCAGAATTTTAGAATAAAAATAGTTTTTGCTGACTGGTATCATAAAAAAAGAATAATTATCTCATATCACCATCATATATCCAACGTTTTCGGAGAGTTTCGTATTCCCAACAGATCTAACTTTTTTCTTAATTATACTATGATATCAAAATTTCGGTACTCTTCTACACAACCCGTTGTATCTTGAATTTGTTAGAGAAAGTCATCGCATGTCCTTCTGCTATACCGGTAGACTGCATTTTACGAAGTTTAGTTGAACTAATATTTACTGTATAGAAATATATTTTGCCTATTTTACAAATTATATAAGATATAACTCGGAAGTTTGATATTTAGATTTGTTCCTGTGAAAATCAAATTAAATACGATGAATTTTTATTTCGAGTGGCAAGATTTGGTGCTCTTTTTTGATTTCGGTAGTAAACTCTAACCTCTGGCATGTGTTTACAGGCTATATGCAAAGTCATTTAGTTATCATAAGGAGAGACATTCAAAAGCGCATGGGTAAGATTTTAGATACTATATGATCAGTCAAAATGCGTAGATGTGCATCAGAATCATGAATTTATTATTAAGATGATCTCAGATAAATATTACAATTTTGTGTTATTTGGGGTCAATTCCTGCATTTCTTTATATAATTGAACACATGATTTCATAAAATTCTACCAGCAATTTTGCTAGTTGAAATATTATGCAGGGCTTTTAAGTTAAATATTCAATATTTGCAATTAAATTTGGATGGATTTTTTGGCGCGTTTTACAATTCACTTCGGTAGACGAAAAATTTAACATAAAATCAAAAAATAGAGGAATATTGTTTAATTATTTTAATTTCTTTCTTTAACGACCTTCTTACATAGGTCTTGATATGTCGGTACTGACCATCGCAGTCTTGTCATGATTCATGCAACCAAAAAGAAAAAGGTTGCTCAGCAACCGTAAATACGGCGGTTCTTAGAGTACCAAACATACAGTATAAGAAAATACCTGCTTGTTATGCCATGAACAGATGGAGTATACTGTAAAAAGAGATAAACAGCCGACCCTATAAGAGTAAAAAATTTTGAAATATGTCGATAAAACAATCAGGGGAGTACTTTATGCGTTGCCATCATGGACTACGTATGATGTAATAAGACCTCAACAATTTTGGATTGTTTTTGAGAATGGTATTAACATTTTTTATTTACCACACTATTCCCATTTCTAAATCCGATAGGAGGTGTTTTAAAGTGGAAGTGTTGCATAAAGAGCCTTAGACACAAGAATGACTCCCAGCTATGTTTCTCTATAACAGAATGGCTAGACACCATCACCCGTGAAGATTGTGATTGCTACTACAGACACATGAAACCCTTTTTGAGAATGTCATTAAACAGTGAAATTATAAAAAAACTTAGAAATAATAAAACGAAAAAGGAAGTAAAACAATAAAATTTTTAATAGATTTTTTCGACCTACTTAAGAATCCTTGCAATCAACTCAATCAAAGTTGCCTCAAATTAAAAATTCCTTACATGGCCGGTATTATAAACCATTTTGAATCAACTTTAATTTTTTCATTCAATTTCAAAAATTCTAAAATACACTGTTGATGCTAAAACATAAACGTAAGTAATCGCTACAAACCAAAAAATGTTGGCATAACGAAATGACACATATGATAGAAGTACAAAATAAAGTAGGAGGTTTAAACAGGGCTGGTTACAAAAATATTGTGCATTAAATCAACGTCATAAGAGCCAGAAGGTTCTGATGAAGTCTCAAAATGGATAGGGTGGAAGAAAATAGAAAGCTGTTTCTGGGTTTGTAATAGCATTTTTTATGGAAAGGAGTCAGCCATACGTGAACAATATTGTCAGAAATGTCTAAATATGAGGATAGTTTTTGAAAGAGAACAGAAGATGTCAGAATGGAACAACGAACAAAATGAGGTATTAATCATCTATGACTCCTATTTTACAACGTCATTCTATTCTTCCCTGGAATTCACAATTTTATTCTGTATTCAGCAAAAATAACTATCTTAAACTTTTCACAACAGCAGGTGTTGAGAAAATGTAAATGGACTGAAATTGGACAATATGACGAATGAAGTAATAATTATTTGGCTCTAGCAGAAAATTTTTGATTTGAGGCATCTTAATTAGGTTTATTGCCAGGATTATTAAGTAGATCAAAACCCCGGTATAGTAATCAATCGATGTAACCATTTTTATAAACAAAATCCTTTTAATGTAAAGCGAAGGAATTTTGAGACCTTTTAAAAAGACTTTTTAAATTTCTTTTTTGCGTAATATGAACAAACATTTTGTATCTACTTAAGATATTTTTAAAATATGAATTTTTGGGATGTTCCAAAACAAACGACTACAGGATTTCCACCCTTGATTTTTGTACTTCGATTTTCACTCCTATTTTCTCTGATTAATTTTCAATGGATACAAAATGGTGAAGATATTAACTTGAAAATGGTTATAGTGACTCTTGAACAGAAAACCATTAATTCTGCAAAAGAAAGAGCTGCTTACGACAAGAATAATTTGTCTGAAGTATAGAAACATAAATGTTTGATGATTGGCTTGACAAATTAGAATTTTGGATATTTTCAATTATGAACACTTCTGTCCTTCTTTTATGCATCGACCTGCTACAACAATAAAACGTTGCTGTATGACTTGTGGTAAGGTATCTAAACTTAATGATGCATATTTTGAAAAAACTCGTGAACTTGGGACTGAAATGAAACTCTATTTTCAATTCAGATTAAACAAACATCGTATGTCCGAGTCATTCATCAAATATCGGGAATTCTATCGCAAGGTTTTAGGCTTCACAAGCTATAAAAAGGAGATATTTTGCTATTCATCATCTGGAGAGGTTTTCTGCATGTTTGAAAATGTGGCTGCATCCTTTAAAAATTAAAATATATTTCACTTTTGAAGAGCTTATCACTTAAAAAACCGGAACTCTTGGGATAGAAAAATAAGAGGCTTAAATTCTAGAATCTTGGCAATACTTTACTTTTGACATCGTCTACAATCTGAATTTTTGAAGAATTTGAAAAATGCATCCTGCTGTCGCTCTGGTTGCTTATTTATATATGCAGAAAACAGGGAACAAGAAATGAATGAAAGTTAATTATCGTTCTTGAGATATCAACTCAATTCTCATATCATATTAATTGAAATTATAGCGCTATTTAGGTTTTGGTAGTCTCAATTAAATCTTTTTAGTAATCTCGAAAATTAATACGTTTAGTGGTGTTTATCGCCTTCAACACGAGTGAATTTGTCGCTTAGGGTCAATTTATACGGTACTGTTTTGTATTCCATATTGAAATACACACATGATATCAAATTATCTGACCTCATATTCATGAAAATCTATTCATCCAACTTTATCCTCGTTCTAGACTAATTACACGAGTTTTAGGCCAGCGTTATCGAGAGAACGACAAGAACAGCTTGAAAAATCGAAAGGTATGCGTTTTTCTTGCTTACATTTAATATTTAAATTACAGTTATTCCTAATGTCAATTTAACTTATTTTTCTTAAGTCTGGATGAACGGATATCTATACGAAATGCCTAAAACATGGCATGCTGCATGATCGTTATAAAATCACTCAATCTTCAAAACCGAGGCATATTTATCTTTTCATACGTAGCACAAAAATCTAGAATTTTCGCCGATAACAGAGCATATGTTCTTAAGTTTGTGATATCGGAGGATTGATATGATCATAAACTGGTTTTTGGAAAACTGTATATATTTAAAATTTAACAAATATAAGAGTTTCTTCTACCTAGAATTTTTAATAATTAAAACAATGGGCCTTGGCTTAAATGGGTAACAGAAATTAACTTCTACTTTATTAAGGTTTAAATATCCCGAAAAAATGACTTCCTTATCGATATCTGTCTTTTGCTACACAATCTAAAATATAGTGCAAATACTGCGGTCAAAATAAAAATTTCTAATTTTGTTTACTTACACTCTCTACCGTTGAGTTCAAGCGTCTTTTTATCAGTTTATTTATTAGGTTTTGTCAACAAAATTAAATTTACGTTATTCATATTTGGGTTTTGAATGGGTTTGAACACGCGCAAAAGTATAAAAAAGCAATATATGAGTTGAAATTCGCAAATGAGGCTGTCGATAAAAAGTCTCACATCCTGGCCATGAGATTTATTCGTTCATGAACCTCTCGAATAATCATTATTTCGTTGTTTCGACCAAATAAATATCTGATATATTCTGAATTTATTTCCCCAAACGATTCGCCCCAAATTGTATCATAGATTAATACTCGTAAATAATTTCTCTAATTAATGAATATTATCGATTCCTTTCTAAAAATACAAACTCTATATTTCGTGTTTTACATTTTTCATTCCGAATGGTCGACTAACGCGCATGTCAGTATTTTTTACTGCCTTACATCATTTTTCATCCAAAAAGGTCGATGATTTCATTAAAAAGGTAGATTTATTTTTAAATACAATTAATTAAAATGTTCCCGTTGCAACGAGCTTGATGCAGAACGCGTTGATTCGCGAATCCAACCCTCGCAGTCGTTCTGTGAGATCTAAGTGAACGCTTCCGAAATTGTGGCCAGTAGCGTGTTCCCATCAAAAACAGTCATTCTGGATTTGATAATGCTCTTCCATTTCGAGAAGAGCAGCTCGATGGGATTCTGTTCTGGAGAATGCGAAGAAAGAAATGAGATTCGATGTCCACAAGATTATAAGGCTTGACATACTTCTATTGAATGATGAAAGCGGGCATTATCCATAACACAAATCTTCGGGGAATCCGATACTTGTTGCAAGCATTGGGACAAACATGGCATAAATTCGGTTTGTTATACGAGGCCCCGATACTTCTGTAAGTGACGAGACCGGCTACGTTCATTGCCGAGCAGACTCTAATGTTTCGTCCCTTGAATTTTCTACTGTGATGCTTGGATGTTGTTCTCTCTGACCCTAGCCATAACTTCTTCGAATGTGTAAGTTGAAACCGGTCTCGTCCACGTATATCACATTTGTAGTTGAAAATAGAGTACTTCGTAAAAGAAAACTAGTTACCTCTCAAGACAGGTTTGCGCATATCAAAATCTTGCTTTCAATATTTTTGGGGGTATTTCTCGCAAGCGGTACTCGTCTCACAAGCTTGTATGTTATATTTAATCTTTTGATTGCCCGAATAACTGTAGAAATTTGGAGAGTCAAATTAAAATCCTCCTGTAGTTTTGATTTTAATTTGGCTAATGTGATCACTGGGTTCTCTTCGATGTATATCTCGATCCGATTACTGTGAATTTCTTGAACTTTTATGTTCCTAGGCCCACCATGACTGATCTCATCTTGGAGACCATCCTTCTGAAATTAAACATAAGTTTTTCTAAGGTGACGAGAACGTATAGATAGATCTTTTGCTGCCTCGGCGATTGATTGTCCTGCGTTCCTTTGTAGGATTGACATTGTGAGCTGTTTGACTTCTGCCGTAATTCGTTTATAGGTTCTTCTTTGATGATTTACATTCAGAATTGGAGTTTCATTCAAATTTTTATTTTCCATTAGGTATCTGATTTGAAAAAAACATACGATTAACGCGATAAAAAATTTGAACGTGCGCAGATCTTCTGCCCATTAAATAAAACAATGAACCATTCTGAATGAATCATTTTTCGCCATGTGCGAAAATCGGCCATTCAGAATGGAAAATGTTGTAAATGCAATTTAATGTTGAGTTTCTACCAAAATTTGAAATCATTTTTCACGGTCGTCTATACCATACATTAATTATTAGTTTTTAGTTTATTTCTTTGCGTTTGTCTTCCGATAACTTAAAAAAGGTTATCATTAAAATAATGGTCGATCGTAATCTCAGGTGGCGGATCAACCTCCAGAATAGTTTCGATTTCATTCTGCTGTTTGACTTTCCATGTGATTGCGATTTTTAATAAATACACGACTTTCTACTAACATCCTATCAAAGCGTTTTGTCGCTTGTAAAATAACTCAAAGACTGTCATGAAGTAACTTGATGCTATTAAAGCTATGCGGTTTAAAGCATCTAAAGTATAGGTTACAATGTGACAAACTTATGCTGCTTTTTATCCATTAACAACCAAATTTCTTTCATTTCAGTCAAAATTAATTATCGGAATTATGTTTTAAAATTTAGAATTTAATTTATTCAAGCCTATATAACCACAACAAAATGTTTATTTTTGAAATGAAATTAGCGCATGATTTTGATACAATGATCGGCCATGAAAGGATTGTATTAACATATTTCATTTTCGGCGTAATTGTGATTATTTTGGAAAGAAGAACAATTTTCGATAAAGTCGATTAAATTAATTTCAACTAAAATTCATCTGATTGGAATATATATAAGGATATGGCGCAGATACACGGGGAACCCATCTGCAGGAATGATTTAAGATATATTCGGAGAGCTTTTCAAAGGCATCAACGCAATGCCTGCAAAGAGCTAAAAATCATCATTAAAAAAATTACCTGGACTTGTTACGAATTCACCACGTGCATTCTTTTGTTTAGGAATAAACTGTAAAGATTTCAATCTTACTTTTTCTTTATCCTCATGCGCTTTATGTAAATTTCCATTATACTTATTCGCATCAAACGTCGTCATGATGCACGTGTGAGATATGTTGTGTAAAAGTCTCAGTTCATCAGCTCTTTGGTAAAGACTGTCCCTTGATTTTTCGTCGCCAATTTCGCTCTGATATTTGTATCCCCATTCCATGCAGACATCAATGGCGCGATCGATATCACCCTGAAATTAATATATAAGTTACATTTTTGACGAAAGCGTCAACAGCCTTCTCGTAACATGGGTACGCTCGACTGTCAGAAATTTTAAGGAAGGCGTCGGCTGCGTTCTCGTATCTAGCCACGATATATATGGTTCCCAAATTATGAGTGTCCACGAATTCGGCCGACTTACAATATGCCTCTCCTGCTTCTTAATGTTAGAATATTCATACTTTCAAACTTTTTTTGTTTGAATAATATGTCTGCATGGTTTCTGAGGCCAATATATTGGTTCATAGGAGATCTATTATATCGATGTCAAACAAAGGTTTCAGACTGGCATCTTTATCCGTTTTCTGAGGTGCTTTTTTTGACCGCCACTTAAACAAACGCTCCAACATTGATAGGCCTCGAGAAGTTTATCTGCGATTATTGACTTATGGATATTTCCTCCTTTGGTAATTATTAACAAAACGCATTAAGTTTATTTATCCGTGTGTAAGCTAAATCTGCCAAATTTGTGTTCTGTAATATCCGAACGAAATAGGGAAAATACCTAAAATGTACTCACGAAATGATAGAGAATCTCATTGTTTACCCAGCATATGAGCCTTTAAACAAAATTGTTTGTATTTGTAGAATTGTCAATTAATTTATCTTTTAAATATACAAAAAGATCCTTTTATTGTCATAGATATCCGTTTATAAACGGCTTTCGACTCTTGTTTATCCGTAAATCATTGATATGAATACTAAGTTGTTCGCATCTATTACCAACGTCTAACCCCTATGTATTCACAACAATATCAGATTTTTGGCCATTTTTCTTACAAAGTGCGTAACATTGCAAAAGCATTGACCAAAATAGAAGAATTTCCTATAATAATTAGTTTTGTGCATTATAGACCCGCCAAAATAAAATTTAGTACTGGCTTAAAGCATGCCCGTGTCGCAACATACTTAACAATCTGTTTCATGGGTTGCATTCTTTTTCAACCATCATAGAACTAAAAATACCCGTAAAATTTGCTTATATCCTATTTTTCATGGTTGTCTTGATACGAGATACCATTTAAAAGATTTCAGATTGATTCTCGTATTTGTCTTGGGGAAATCTCTATGTTTTGGTTCCTTAAGAATCATACCGGCATGAAGGATGATTCTCTTTATATTTATCGGATTATAAATAAGATGTTAACTTGGGTGGCCATTTGTTGGGATCAGATTATGTCGACTCGACCTGGTTTTAATATATTTTGATCTAAAATAGGGGTAAAGAGATGATAGAACCTTTTATGGTCCCTCTTCACAGACAGGCATACTGATTTTAGTTCAAATATGGAATGGTAGCGGCAATAGGATAACAATATGTCCATTCACGATGCCATTTGTGGTATTTTTAAGGACTCTTATGTGGTTTGTTCCAATTATTCCTGAGGGTCGTTTATGATTTTGTAATCTCCACTAGTCATTAATGACAATATTTACAGTGATTCGAATAAAATTGTATGGTCTGTGCGGCTATTCGCCACGTGAATTAGAGAGGAGATCGACGTATTTAAATACTGCTAAAGTTCTCGATAGTCATACGATGAATATGCCCAATTTTCCCGATCCCTAAAACTATAAATATTGTTCATATAGACGTTTGAAAGGTCACAGTAATCATCACTATAAAACCTCTGCCTCCGTTTTGTATGGATCTTACACCCTCTTGGTAGCTATTTAAACAACAATTCACAAATAAATTGGACTGGGAGTTTGGCTATGGATTTAAGTGGCATGAATTCACAAATCTGGTAGTTCTATTAACTTTCTTTTCGCGTCATTCTTTGTAGGCCTCCAATGATTTGTCAATTTTTAAAACAAATAGATAGAGTGGATTCTGTATTTGAATCAATAAAATTAAGAGAAGTATGGAAACATCAATTACGAGTCAAATAAAACGAGTTCATGGTCCCTGACCGTTAGTATAATGTGGAAAATCGAATCAGAAATAATGGTGAGAAATTTAAAGAATAGGTTTGAATGGATGAATAAAAATGACAGGACAGCTGTTAGGCGGACTGTCTGTTTCATCTTATCGAATACCTTATGATTTTTAGTAACTCGATTTTGAAATTTACCGATCTCTGGTATTCAATTGACCACAGCGGTTGAAACCTTTCATTCAAGAAAAATATCATCAATATAATGACAAATCCCTTCAAAATACATATTTAACTTTACAAATCCATCTTTTTTTGCCTAATCTGAAATTTAATCTATATTTTATGACGTCATCTATGACAGAATGAATTTAAAAAGGAAGACTAAAAAGATTATATGAGATTAAATTCTCGATAATAAACCACAAAATATATCAGCTTAAAAATATTATTTTCCCTAAAAAATTTTGTTAAAAACCACTTCGCTTAGAAAACAATGGTTGGGTTCTTTAAGTTTTCATGCAAGCGCATATGGATGCCAGATCGAGTCAGTAGCTTTCCGAAAGAGACATCTTTAAAGAATGTATTTAAGCTCGTAGAAATGACGTCACACTGAAAAAAAACTTTATCAAAGTCAAATCCGCACACAACGATTAAACGTAGAATGGAAGACAGCGGTAAATGTTGTTTAACTTGTTCTTAAAAAACTTGAAAACAGTATATATGCGTTATTTCATTAAATATCAGATGATAGACGACATTTAAAGAGTATACTCTATGTTTGGTTGCGGAAATTAACTACAAATTTCAAAAATGTAAAGAACGTGTATTGATCCCGGGAATGAGATGGCTATTCAGGATATTTTGAGGTAACGTCCGTTTTAGTCAATCATAACATTGTGTGTTCTAATTAGACCATATTTTCTGGCCGTTCACTTCTTTAAGCATCTTTCCGGAGAGCATGGGAATCGGGCGATGCCATGAATGTTGCGATTGATGGTACAAACTTCATTCGATCCATATGAATTAATCAACGACAGTTCGTATGTTTTCTATATGTCATTAAAGCTGAACATCGAGACAATAGAAATATAAATAGATTAGGTGACCGAGTAATGAAAATATAGAGAAACGGTCTGTTGATAGAGAGAAGATATTTGTAAATTCGTAGCGATTAGTCGCTGAGATCTTACTGTATTTTTAACAGAACAGCGGTTGTAAGTTCTTGAATCTAGGGTAGAATAACAAAATCAAATAGAAAAGATTCAATCATTGTTTCAGAGGCAAAAAAGGTCCATCCTAATTGTATCAGCAGCAGCAATTCTGTATTTTGAATTAAAAACTTATGAAAAACATTTCAATCTGATTAACTTTGTTCTTTTGCGATATATCAGCTTTTTATAAGAGTACCAATGTAGTTTTTACTTAACTCTATTTTTAAATATAAGAGACAGGGTTTCCCGCGTGTGTCAATGTCTTGAAGGCACACAACGACTGGTTATATCGTATTAGATTCTTTTACCTGTAATATTTAGGCATCGGATCATTTCCAATTATGAGAGATTAATACTTGATTTGCAACATAATAAAAGTCATTATTCAAGGAGCGAAATTTTTAATATTTATGTAAGTATAAACGGATGTATATACAAATAAGTAAACTATATTGTTTTACATCTTTGACTAAATTCAGAAGATAATCCGCGTGGGAACCAAAATTAATAACAATAAAATTATCAAGAATAATATGAAATAATAACAATCGGTTAAAATTTAGGGCATGCCAGGATTAATATTGAATTAAATATTAATGGTTTTTCACATTTAATACTAACCTTAACAGTGTATTCAGTAGTGGTGTACGAGTTACCTGTTTCGAGCATCTCTTTCAAACACTGATGTCAGACAACCAGGCTTTACACGAAAGGATGTCTAAGCAACATCCAACTATCTCTCCTGCAGCAGATTTTAGAAAAATTGCAAACAGATAATTTAGTGAATTTGTCTTGCCAGCCCACTAGTGGCGCTGACGATCTCGTTTGAAGAACAGGGAGTTGCCACCTTTACTAAAAAGAATATGATGAATCAGGTTATTCTCTAAAATAACCGGCCATCGTTACGTCAAGATCAGGAATCTTGCTTCAAGACACGGGGCCCTGGTCTCGCCAAGAACGGGAGGTATTGATGTAACACAGCGTACTCATTCCCTGAAAAGAGCGAATCTTCTGGTTTTTTGACAATGTATGCTCAATAAACATCACTACGAAACTGATACCCCATTTTCTATCTCCTACTATCGGTACACGACTGTCATTAGGCTATGAATTAGCATGAACTCACGAGAGCCGATCAATAATAGTCTTCAAAGACCAGACACATGGCTATGATTGCGCATAAATTGTGCGCCGTCTCGTTCATAGGTCATGACACCCTGGTGGACCCATATTCGTATGAGAGTACAAGCAAACCTCATAGTTGCTGGAGTCATCAGCAAGCACATAGGTGATACTGTCGTTCTCAGTGTCGATGAACCTCAGAGGAATGCTGCAATCCTCCCCCGAAAGAGCCGAATAGTCGAACGGCCAGGATGTCCAAAGCGGATCACCAGACGCTCTACAGCGCTACCTGAATCGAAATTTATTCCAATGAAGAACGCTTCATTTATAAACGGTGACATGAGCAATCGTAGAACACAGCAGGGGTAAAAATCCCCGTTTAGATAGTGTACATTGCTCTTTCTAAGATAACGGCATGTAGTGGATGGTCAAAAACTTCAGTAACCAACAGCCAGCCTTTGATTATTGATAATTGGCCAACTTAGGCCTGTGTTGTTTTTTAGTTTTGTTCAATTATCTCTCACACTAATGGATCATCGTTGATTTATTAAACAAAAAAATCTGAATTTTAGTATTTAATAATTGTTTTGCGCCTAATCTAGAGCGCCTGAACTGTTTTGATACCCTTAAAGTGTACATTTTTGATAGTACACAATTTCACAGTCCTAAATGAAAAAGAACAGGCCTCGGTGGTATAGTCAGATTCATTACATAGAGCACAGCTCTATCACCCTCGCGTTTAAAACATCCCTCAAATATGCGGATACTTTGAGACAATATCGAACCATTGATCGACGCGATTTCACTTTAATTAAAAATTAACGCAATGAAAAGAAGTAACTCTTCAAAATAAGCAGTTTATCGTTTATTCAGTTTTCTAAATCTGACAAATTCTTGTAACTGTCACGAGTTCTAAATTACCCACATTCGTACCTCCCAGGACACCAGACTTTGTAGCACTGTAACAGCGGCGTAACCACAAAAAACAAGGCTAGCCATAAGACCGCAATAGAGATCAAAAATACATCTTTCTGACGCAAAAATATTTTGTAGCCAAATATCGTTGCCGTCGAGTGCCT
>JWZT01001076.1:82711-99800 GCA_000827895.1 Thelohanellus kitauei | reverse complement strand
GAGGAATAGCGATGTTTGTCGATTCTTTCCGTTTTTATCATTTCCTGATACTAACCAGATCATCTTTCGAATCAAAATTATTTATTATTAAACCGGGCTGAATAAGTCAATCTTGAAAGGTTGGACAAGATTATGGGACACGTGAATTCTAACCGTATTAACTAATTATCGTGTAAATGATTATCATTTCAGGTGATTGGGTTTGAGGTCATTAAAGTAAGCTGGCAACTAATCCTCTGGCCCCGAGATTACATACCACCGTAATAGGTAACTTATTTTATTTCTTGGTCGTAATTAGACATTTTTAGAGTCGAAATAATAATATCAAGAAAGATTTTAAGTTATGCTCATCATTTCGTGATTTAAGAGAAATTTTGGCAATGAACTGGTAGATACGACTACGGGTCCGGGCCCTTAGACTTTATTATCCTGCCTGCTGTTTATCTTCAGTTCCCTCAGTAGATGTTTGATGGTCAACTCAAATTGAAATGGTCTTTTGGGGTCAAACGGTGCAAGGATAACATCTTTCACATCTCATTTTCGGCTATTTACACCTATTCTATAGATCCAAGGACCTTTGTAGTAATGTACGGCTCTTTAAAAATATGGCGTTCAAAACTTTACTCTCAGGTGTCTTTCCGATGCGGTTATTGTGTTTAACACGTGTTCATTCTATCTAGAATATTATGGACCCTAATTTAGTGCTTTATTTACGAATCAGGCAGTATCATTCCGAGTTAGTTTGCTGCGCCCGTTATCGTAATAAGATCTAGTTATTTGTGATGGCGGAATCATGTTTTATTTGACTCTCTGTTATCATTGTAGCCATCATAAGATCAACTGTGTTGTTAATGGAGATAATGGTTGTTTTTGACAAGATTTAGTTCGATTACAGCTTGTTGTGGCGGAATTGATCTTTCAGGCCGAAATAAAACGACTTTCCTTTTTTAGTTTAGTATTCTCATAAATATAGCTAGATTGTGAAACCAAATGGCTACTTATGCTTCCCGGTGGTCATCCATAGATCAACTGGTCCAGTATGAAAACCCGTTAGAGTATTATAATGAGTTTGAACAACATCCTTCGGTAGCTGGTATATTGATCAAGGTTGCGCGGGGTGCACCTTCCCTGAAAGTTATGTCGTACTATCACGTCAATACTGACATATCATCCTTATACAATAGTACCTTTTTCGAATGATGTAGGTAATTTTTGGTCATTTGTTTGTTTATGTGTTCGAAGACCAGGAAAATATCGTCGTATTCTGACCGAAAGGTTGTTATCTGACCCGAGTTCTGTATGGTATTCCATCATAAAACCTCATCTACTGAATATCACAAAGGAAACCCGATTAGAATACATAACTTTAAACGCATTGGTACGTTCTGGTGCAGAATTGGACGCTTTTTTCCTTTACCAGGCTTATTATCGTGACGAGAAAGCATCATTATTCCGGTCCTGTTATCTTGACACTTTACGGGAAATTCTGTGCACCAGATCCTACGGGGTTAATCTTCTGTAATTTCAGCAAATCTTGGAAATCAGACAAGTGTATTTTGAAAGTAAATTTGTTGATTTACAGTCTACGGAATGGAACTATCTGAATGTGTATGCTCCAAAGTGAAGGGGTCTCTGAAAACGTTTTTCGGAAACATCATTAACGTAAAAATTTCTCTAAAAAGATGCCTAGGTGTAAGGATGGATCTTTGGGGAATGTAGACATTAGACTTTTCATCGATGTATGGTTTATGTCATCCAGATGTCAATTTACAGGCAAAATAAGGACCAGTTTATCGAAATGTTTAGTCGATTAAGTTTTATGGACATCAGAAAATTATGCAAAGTTTTCCAGAAGGTCATCATCAAATTCATATTAGAGATACGAGAAACCGTTAGATAGTATATTCACCGGATTAAGACAATCAAAACTGAGAAAATGCGCTAAAACTATGTGTATATTCAGTGCTCATTCAGGCAACTATTCTAGCGATCATATTGGATATTTTGCAAAACGACTGAAGGAATATATACTTAACGATGATGAATTTGGGATCATTCGAATCATAATCGGCAGATGTGAGGTACGGATCGGTGTTTATTAGATCGATCTGCATGACATCCTCCTTGTTTTCAAAGAAAAATACAGTCATTTGCACATGAAATCAATCTCAAAAGTATTCTCAAATCATCTGGACGTATATTATCATATCGTTTTGCCTCTCTGTGGGTTATCATACGATGATAGTATCTGAACATTTATTAATTATTATTTCCCATATTTTACTTTTAAACCAGCATATTCATCCTACCCAGCAGTACATGTGTCAAACGCGTTCTGAAATTATGACATCTCGATACATCACGATTTTGATTGAAAATGATCCACAGCCAAAAATTTCCTCCCTCCCCCGTGTGCCTTAACAAAACTTGGACAATGTGATCAAAATGTACCATCGTTCACTACGATGTCTATTGTGTTTTTCGGTTACTATAGGTCAACCAACATGATCAGACTGTTTGTCCTTGAATAAAAATCTTGAAAATGCCCGAGGTACAATACCACCTCCAAGACATCTCTACCCTATAACTACTTACTTCAACAAAACAGGTCCAGGAACATTAAAAAAATCACATTTAAAAACTCTTCGCTTTTAATGAATAATTTTGAAAATGAGTCCACAACTCCAATTAGATAATATATGACCCGTGTCCAGCATTCAGCCTATTTACGCCATTTCCCGTGCAAAAGGCCAACTTTCCGATTATGACATTCAAAGATTCCAACTTCGTATTTATAATAGAAAGTAAATGATAAATTTAAGAAACATTCTTTCAGTTATGCTAAGTCAAATCTCAGTAAACAACTGGGCATGTTTGACCCGTTAATTTCAATGTATATCCTCACTGCCCTAAAAGATAGAACCTTTATAAATTTTACTTTACCTTTTATAAAAAATACAGTGTCGGAACTTTTGAATATCGTTGTTAGAATGTCGGCCTTTTTACATTGGTAATGGTATAAAATTGCTGTATATGTTCATAAATCTGAGAAGCGGATAGTCGAATAATTTAAGCTGACAAGCTGTCAATGATATATATACAAGCCATTTAAAAAAAAACTCTGGTTTTTAGTTCTCAAAATGTGTGAGTGGGCCATATTGTCCTTTACTAGCTACAGTGAAACTAATAATTTTATGTGGAACTTCATTTTGTGATGATACAATGGTGGATACCGTCCAAAATAATGTAAATTTCATTAATTCGCCTAAACCAGCGATCTGTGAATGAACTCGCCGTTTCTGGAGTTTACTTTCGTGAAAGTTTGAATGATGGAATAACTCTGGTGAATCCAATCCATGCATAAATATTGCATGGCACTTTCGAAATTACTAACCATACTTCATGATCTATAACGATATTCGTTTGTTTGGAAGCTATATATTGTATTTAAGGGGTACTGGACATATTGTGACAATATGTTGATTTTTTTTGAACCTGTTCTATCACTCCTGATTCTCTAAAATGGACCTCAATTTTCTTTTTTTTAATCACATTAACGTGGTCAAACCTCACATTTTTGAACAAGATAGATAGACTATCTTATGTATAGATGGTATTGAAGGACATCCGGATCTAAACCCACCGTGAAAATCGTTCATAACTGTCTAATGTACATGGGTGTATATTTTTTAAGAGATAAGCAGTTGGTTTTGTTCGATTTTAAGTCTATCTTTGATTTACCTTGAGGTCGAAGGAAGCTATTTTAGGGCCCGATGATTCAAACATTGACTTTATATATCGATTTCATTTATCGGGTAAACTTTTCTATTCAACAGAAATGAGGGTGGGGTAGATTTGATTTTTTCTCGAGGGTTCTCTTCGAAATTGTTGATTGATTAGCAATTAAAGAAAATGGCAGCGAAAAGTCATGAGACATAATATTCTTCAGATAAATAGAAACTATTATGTTATTGGTCACCTTTTGGAAAAATTTCCTTAACCTCTCATCACACCATTTCCTGTGCAAAAAGGCTGACTTTCCAATGATGACATTCAAAGGTTCCGATGTTATATTTATCATAAAAAGTAAATTTAAATTTATAAACATTCTATCTTTTAGGGAAGTGAAAAAGTGCATTCAGATTCACGAGTCGAGTGTGGGTAGTCATTTGCTGGCATATAATATCGTCTACTAGAAGAATATTTCTTAAATTTATCATTTAGTGATTATAATAAATATAATGTCCGAATCTTTGAATATCATCATCGGACAGTCGGTCTTTTTTCATTGGAAATAGTGTAATTTTATCAAAGCGAGTACCGTATAGACAATTAAACTGAATTAATTTTAGTTTTGTGGTTATTGAACTGAGTACTCGATGTTTAGAGTGAGGTAATAATTCGAGACACCTCCATGCAGTTATTTGACACTTAGCCTCGTCGGTTTAAGCCAGAATATTTCTCATCGGTTTTTGATGATTAGTACACTTCTTTAAACAGTATATTGCTAGTATTTCTAGCCTAAACTAACTATCGTTTCGGTTTCCTTAAGTTTCTTATTTATCAAGATATCATCAAATGATCTACCCGAATTCTAATCTAGGAGAAATTAACCGAAACGGATATGAAATAACTGTCTAGTGCGCACCATAGATGGGGCCTTAAACATAACACAACATCAAACTGTTCCTTATGGTTGATGTGATTATGCCATTCTATTTAGAAAAAAAATCATAATTTCTAGGATTTTGATGATTATGGAAATAAATATCAGATCCTAAGGGCAATATTCAGAATAATCGATAGTTCGTTTGATAATCGAATTTGCGGTTTGACTTAAGGTTTCACCGGACTCAGAAAGTGAATATACCCCCTCCCCCCTTCCTGCTGTGTCTCATTGAAGAATCCAAATGACTTTAAATTTGCATAGTATGAAATATACTAAATTTTACCGGGGAAATGAATTATTTCTTTCAGTTAAGAATATATGAAATTTGTGGGAAAGATGCGTAACTGTACAAGAATCCCCCAAAACACATAATTATTTCTATAAATTTCATTTGAATGAGTCTATGAAGAACAGAAAGCTAGGATTATCAACTTTTTGAGTCCGGTAGAACCTTAAGGGACATCCATGAATTGGGGTTGTTTTACTGTAGAGAGAAACGTTTGTCTAACAACGGAGCCCCCTCGAGATTACAAAACGACTGCAAGTAGCTGGCTCAAATTGGGTTAAAATAGCGCATAGTATAGTATCAGTCAATTGATGTCAATCCAATCACCAGAATCGAACCTATCCCTTATTATAAGCAGGCGAAACATTCGTGACAAAAACGAAATGAATGTGCATTTTTGTGTGGATAAATTGTATCAGCGAACCCCGCACACAGCTAAACGATGGGCTATTGAAAACATTAGAACCCTGTTTCGGTTGTAAAGATGTTTAAATATTGTATCGGAAAACCCGTAATGTATGCAGGAAGCATGGCCATTAAACAGGTAATTTAACCTCAGGATAACGATTTGTAGGACTTGGACAAAAAATGGCGTAAAAATGTAAAATAAATGATAAGTTTTGAACCATAGACCCCAGACTATTGTCCAGATTGACAACTTGGTTTCAGATCCGGTTTTTGAATTTCAGAACAATATACCTGGTATATTTTTTAAACCAATATTTGTAAATGTATTCCTATAATTCGCTTTTTATCATTTTCAAAAATATTTTGCTAAAACTGAGAGATATCGAATCTTTGGTATTGGGTTCTTCTTAAATCTAAAAAGTGCTCATAGTAAAATTGAATGAGAAAACGATAAGAAGACGGATGTTTCAAGAATAACTATACAATCAGTTTACAACCAATCGTGGTTCCGGGATCAATATGTTCACAGATTATCATTTACTGCCCAAGATATTAAGTGGTCGTTTTTGAATTCACAGATTCTTGTCTCCAAAAAGTATGGTTATTCTGTAACAAAGGTAAAATGTCTGGATTATTTTCATTTTACTCATTACTAGGAACTGGGACGCTCATGGTCAAATAAAATGGAAATCGATAAACACTACTCAACTAAATAAAAAATATCCACGATATTAATTGAAAACTTGTCTGGGTTTCCAGTTTGAAATAAATTTTTTGCTTTTTGATATTTAAACTTAAATATAGGTTTTAAGGTTGTCCCAACATATTGTTCCGGTCAATGTGTGATAGTATGGCTTAGAGTTAAAGGATCATAAACCACAGTGTTGAATGATTTCAGGTCTTGGCCGCGTAGACAAACCGTTCTTTCCTGAAACCGATGGCTTTACATCCGGTTATAAACCATGTTTGAGATTTGTAACTTCGCGCGAATTTTGATAGTCAGGAAACACCCAACTCTCCATGTATATGAATGGGCCGAAATTTAATGATCTACCCAAAATAGTTGTTTGAAATATTTAATGTATCGAAGAGAATAATCGCAATGGACGTTGACTTTTGAGCTTTTACCAACATTCTTCGACTAGGACCAAACCCGCGTGGCATATGTTCGAAGAAAATATACTCCATCTTGTTCGATAACTCTCTAGGTAGATCGTTGGTTTATTTTCGAGTTTTGTTTAGCATGTGTAGGTTTCTCCGTATAAACAATTCAAAGTATATATCGGTCACAAACTGGCAGGTAAGGGGATTTTCTTGGATTTGGGAACCATCCTTTTTCGATAGACAGATAGTTTACATCTTGATCTCATATTAAACGGCACCACGATTCGGCTCATGCCATTAATAAAAGAATCTCCACGGTAGCGGTTTTAAGAGAATATTAAGAGTTGAATGTGACGTGGGTAAAAGACCTTCCAATTGGGCCATTTCTGTGTGATAAGAGTGAGTTAAAGTGTCGTAATCATTCTGCCAAGCTTTTCTTGATAAGTACTCGATAGAATTTCGGGACAACGCACACAGAACCCGCCAAAACAGCGATAACTCTCAAGAAAGCAGTATAGCCGTTCCTTTGATGTTTTTTCTAGTTTTTGCATTATGGTATGGGGAAATAAGACAGAAGAACATGAATCAGCGCATGTTGGAATAAAATTCAAGCTCACTCATATAATCGGAACTTTCAGTAGGTTCGGATTTTATCGTCCAGAATCGCTTATCGTCACATGTATAAGTTCAAAATTTTTTGTCCATGCCTCAATTAAATCAAGGTTCGTTTATTGTTATACACGTAAGTCTGATGAAACAACCACTCTGGTTTTTTGGTCAGAAAACTTCTGGAAGTATATGGGGCCATATCCCCGAAAACTGAATATTTGGTTGATTTTGGTCCTTCAAAGATGGCTTATTTATCATGCTTGAATTTGAAAAGATCATTAAGATTAGAATATAAGCGCCCATAAGTTTCAGTCAACCCCATCGACTTAGTATACCTGTTGAAACAAAGTTTCTGCTAGATTTCGAATTATCACCCACCTGTCGCTCATACGGGCTACAAAACTAAATAAATTTTAATATTTGGAAATAAAACAGAAAGTTATCGAAGAAAATTTTAAATTAATAAAATTCGACAAAAAATACCCTGAAATTATATGCATTTACGAACAACATCAAAAATTTTCAAAATTGCATAGGGGTATTTTTGAAATTATGAGAATATGCCAAAGCGAACAGTCAGTAATAGACTATTTATTTCAATAAAATGTGATTTCTATAACATAAAGATACGTAAAGCGCAAAAATATAATGAAATACAGGGTGGAGAGAAACATACAGATGCTCAAAAAATCTTGCCGAAAACAAGTATATGTTTGTTTCAAACATAATTTTTCTGAAAACAGAATCGGAATTCAGAAAATTATTTTAATACCCTACTTATATATGCATAAATTCCCTGTCACATCAATCATCCAAATGTTATCAGTTCAATCCGGGAGCGTCAACATCTGGTGTTCTTGGTTAAGGAAGAATGTTTCGGACCATGTAGATCTCGAAGTTTGATTATTGATGACGCTGGAATCGAAGTGGAAGTCGATGAAACAAAGTTATGAAAAAGCAGATACCGCAAAGGTCATCGAGTTGACGGAGTGTGAGTTCTCGCAGGAATTGAACTGGCTCCAGAAAAAAAAACGTTGTCGAACTTCCTGATCGGACAAAAGAAACTATAAAAACTTTTATGTCCATATATATCAAACCAGGATCGATCATTCTCACCGACAGCATAGGAGGTCGTATGATGGCGCCTGTGAGGATTTGGGTTTTGAACATCACAAGGTTAACCGTAGCAATAATTTCGTTGACCATTTTTCAGGTCTACACACGGATACAGTGAAGGTCTCAATGGTGTTTTACAAACTGTAATGAGTCCTCGACATCGCAATAGAAAATATTTTTTCGACTACATATGGAATTATATCTAGAGGAGGCAAAATAAGGGGAACTTATGGATTCTTCAGGAGATTAGGAATACATTTAAAATTCTTTTTTGTTTTATATTTGGACAGATATTTGTGAAAAAGTAAAACAGTATAGTAGGATAAAATTTAATCATTAAGGTTAATATATATATCAACTGTAAAGTTGAATTATAAGTTTATAGGAGGAATTAAATTTTTTTAAATTTACTTCGGCATTAATAAATCAGTTAAAATCATAAAAGTCGATAAATATGTAGAAAATTGAGTTGACGTCACTTCGAGCTCCATAAATGTGATTTCTTATCTGAAATATAGCCATTTGGTTTCATTTTATATCATATATCACTTGGTAATATTTTCATAAAATTGGATTGTTGTGAGATAGGTAACGATTATTCAACCAAAGAATGGTCTACATGGAGCGAAATTATCTTGTTTTGAATCAGACTTAATATTAACGTTTACGAAAGGTATAACAATGGATATATATTAGATAGACATTAATGGCATCGGTATAGAGGTCTCAGATAGTCATGTTGCTTCAGTATCTCAAAACATCCAGAAAATAGGGCAGTAGCCGGAAATTACACAAAAAAACGCACCTAAAGGTTGGGCGAAACCTTTCTTTTTGGTGATGTGCGAATGTTCTGTAAGTATCTCATGTCAATATCAATAATCGAAGCAAGCCAAATTCTGCTTGTTAGGGTTTTTTGTAGAATTTAATAAATTTAACAAATTTTTCCTCGATATATTTCTGTTTTATTTCAAAAATTTATTTAATTTAGTGACCTGTACGAGCCACAGGAGGGGAATAGTTCGAAATTGCACCTATATCAAGAATGGAGTATGATAACACTTTGTTCTTGAAGTTGTTCTTGTAACACAAATAATTATAAGCTCAATTAATAGGGTTTTCCTTGTAGTTTCAATCTAGGAACATTCCGTGGTTAATGTGAATCTGAGGGAGATTTCTGTCAGATTCATGACTGTCTCTCATGGTAACCAAGGAAACAGGCCTATATCAATCTTTTCGAAATTGTCAGTGTCCACAGGGCTGAATAATACCCATCTTAAGAAGGAACTTAGATTCAAAATGGGACTATTCGAGCTGGCTGAAAATAGGAAAGTATCCGTCTCTTCCCAAAGAGCGCGTCACAAGCAATTTATTGCAACCAAGTGCACGAGAACCGAAATCCTCCATGTTGTTTCGAATAATTTGAAAGAAAAGTTAAAAATAGTGGGAGTCGGCTTTCTCAAGGTAGAATACCATTTGTTCAGAGAGGAACACAAAAGGGAGTTCAAGAATAATTATCCCCTTTCTTATCAACGAAACACCTAATAGGTTTAATCTTCCGAGAAGAGTCGATAAGTTACGGTCAATTTCTTGTCATTAATCTGATTTTTTGCTTGATCGTTCTCCATTTTTGCGCGTTCCCTGTCATTGGACAATGATGAATATCACTGGGGCAGATTTCGGGTTGTTGTTACTATCAAGGTCAAACGTGATAAAACTTCCAACTCAGTGCTCATGATAATGGCGAACATGGGCCTAGAATACGAGCCTTTCCAGACGAAAGTTTATACCTGGCTTCTGATGCAATATATCCTGATCAGAAAACGATTAATTTTCGTGATGTCTATCTTTTCCGTCGGGTCGACGATTAGTATTCATTCATAAGGTAATTATCCTCATTAAAAGCTCCTTTCGTAATAATATTTAATTTTTGCTTCATTGGCACATTTTTTAATCAGAAAACTTGTCATTGTACGAGTTTTTACCTTTTGTAATTACTTACAAATCGGTTCACCTTTGCTTTTCGAACACAAACCGCTTCATGTCATTTTTTCAGCAAACAAACCAGCATCGATCTTGACGCATACCAAATGATAATATAGCAAATTATAGTCTATATGCGGATTTTTGTCCGCTTAATATGAACTACTCACGTGCTTTACATTGTTCGTTTCTAGTTTAATGAGTGATCATCGAACATTACTTTCGGCGAGTGTGAATACAGTTGATATTTAAAATCAGTATTTTAGTTGGAATTTTAACAGATATAAACAGAAACCAGCTATGTCGTCCATAAATTTAAAACCCATCAAGATAAGTCAACTCCTATTATGTCGTTGTGTTGTTGCCTTCTTGATTTCTACAACTTAAAGGGTGAAAAACTCTTAAGTCATGTCATTACACTCAGCGCCCTGATAAAACTGAGGGCCTACCAACTTTTCATCTTTTCCTGTAATCTCTCCACAAAAATATTCTCTCATGTTACACTTTGTTAAATCATTTCACAAGCCAGAATTGTAAAGAGTTATCAAGGCAATAAATACCTGTCCACCAGTACTTTATTTCAAGGTGTAGCTTAACTTGCATATGCCATATAAAATATACAACTCGTCCATGATTCAATCATGAACACACCGATATAATTCCCACGATCTCTCGAAACTAGGCAAGTGTTTAACCAGCATTAAACGAACAAATGAGTGGACGGTACGTTTTTTGGAACAAACATTTTGTCTAATCTACAATATTACATTGAAATTGCTTAACCTGATCTTAATCACCGGGAGGCAGACCAGACACCCAATGATGGCCCTTTCTGGAGATTTCCGCAGAATTTCTAAATGGATCTAAATCCAAGAAAAGACGGTATGGATCGATTGCTATAGCGTCTCGCTCTCGCCTGTTATGACACTTTTACAGTGGGTGGCACTGATGAACTTGGTTATCCATTTGTATTTTTGAGCATTAATATGTTCATTTTGTTTAATTCTGGATATTAAACACCCTCTTGAACTTAGAGGTTGGCTTTAAGGCCCGACTTCTTTAACACGCTCGATGAAATACCAATGGTCTACCTTGGTGCTAAACTTTTCCACAGTTTTCCCCACTAGCATTGGTGTAAACCAGTAATACTTTATTCTTTCTAGTAGATATTGATACCTTTTTATTATTCAATTCCATATTATTCTTTTATCAATAAGTAATTTCTCAGTGGTGATAGAATCATATCTTCTCCCTCTGTCTGAGAATGATTCGTTATTTAACGGGTGTTAGTCTGCAAAACATAGGATCGAGATAGACCCATCCAATTCCCGGTGAAATCGAGCAATTTAATTTGAATAAACTAATACTCTGATAATTTATTATCACGTTGGATTGAAGCATTCACTATTAAGATTTCCTTAAATTTATTGTCGTGGAATATTCTTTCATTATTGTATATGCATTTGAAAATAGTATCAGTCTGAATTTTCTTCTTCTGACGGTAGCTATTCTATATCACGCAACCGATAGATATTCAAATTATCACGTCACGAACAACCCACAATCAGAAAATCCATTCTAGAGAGATGAGCATTTAGACTTATTGAACTCGGAATCATCGAGAAACGGCTATCTACTAAGGTGATCTCAACTTTGAAAAATCAGAATAATACACCTAAATTCCGTCTGGCATCAACTAAAACCCACCCTAGCCTGCCATTAACACCTTTTAAGTACAAGCGTTCAAAGATATGGGGCCCATAAAATTCGATTTTTTTCCTCATTTTAATACAAATGTTATGTGTTAAGATCATTATTTAGTATTTCGCTTCAGAAAATGTAAAAATTTTTGTTGGATGTTTTCCAGTCTAAAATGCATCACCCGGTTGAACACTACTGATCACGTGGTGTGTTTACAATAGGAGGCCAGGGTTTGACCAATACTGCTCTACAGACCTCTGAACTTAGTTAATTTGAGCAAAGTATAATAGATCGTTCAGTTTAAGAAATTATGAGAGGAGAACCTTAAAATGTGGCCGTTTTACGACAATCAAAAACTTCATTGATAGCAGGTATGCAGGTATATTTTTAATTGAATCTGACTTGAATAATCGGGCGGTTTTCTAACCTTAATATTTGATTTTTAAACGATTCATATTTAGGGATAAGATGAGAAAAATAAAGGGCACTTCTCAACGAATCAGCATCGATTCACACGAGATGATAATAGAAACCGACTGGAAATCATATGCGAAGGAAGTAAATTATCCAAACGAGTATGAAATTCAAGGGAACCCGACTGTATAATGTCGTATATAAAGATTGCCCCACCTATGCCCACATTGCTCATGCCGTCCGAGTTCAGTCTAGCCAACGATTTGAGGTCGTTAGTAAAAGGTACTGAAGATTAATACACCAGAATCAGCTTGGTCCTTCATTGATCTCTGCGTCAAAAGACCCGCAACTTATCGGAAGTTATTACTGGAAAAAATATTGGAAGACCCAACCGGAAACTGGCCGATGTTGTTGAAGCCTTTTCTTGGAGAACCAGTCAAAAATTTTGAGATTGAAACCTTTGCATTCAAAGCTATGATCCGACCAGGACCTGAATTGGATGCTTTTTTTCTACATACAGCCAAGCTAGAAAAAGAAAATCCGACACCATGGGTGTGTACCAATTACTTGGACATTTTACGGGAAATATTATGTACTAGATCTTCTAAGGTAAGAAAATGGATATTAACACAACCGACTAACCATTCATCGTTTTGATTATCATCAATCAACTTCAGTGGTATGGAAATCTTCAGAAAACCGTACATGGATAAAAAATGATATTAGACAACCTGTAGGGGTTATATACAACCACTATGATTTTTGATCATATTTTGTTACATTATACGAACCTACCCCACCATCATCAAAAATTTTACATGCGTAGACCGTTTCGTTTCTCCAAAACATCAATATTATATACTTTCCACAAATATCTATCTGTTTTAAATAGAGAAACTCTATTTTGGGTGTTCCAACCTCGCTGCTACAGGGTAATTATCGATGAAAAACTGTGTCATAGTCGATGAGAGCTGATTAAATACCTGACTTGGTTTGCTAATTTGTAACGGTTTTAATTGATCTTTATGAAGGGGGATTGCATCCCTAATTATAAGATTCACATATTTATGAAATGAACAAAACCTCGCCGTTTCTCAGTATCAAATGTATTTTTTTCTTTTCGCGTGATTCCGAATTTTGTATTCTAAACCTTTGTAATACTTTAGCAATTAACTGAAATACAACAACAATATGAAAATGGTAATTTTCCTTTTTAATAGCCTACGGGACCAAATTGAGCGATGATATCAGCTCAATAATGTCTGGATCAGTTAAGGATTTCTTCCTACAACTTCTCAGTGTATTTATTGATGTTATCAGACGCCCAGAAGCACGAAAACTACACTTGATTCTGATAGTATAACTCCAACCACACTGATGCTGTTTAAAAATGTAAATGCATGTTTGAACAGAAAAAATATTACAAGGACCACAAGAAGGAATTCATTGATTTTTTTACCACCAGAAGTTTTATTGAAATCAGAATGTTTTGCGAAAATGAATTAAAGGTTTGTGCTTTGGTTATTAATAGAACAATTTTTCGATTGTAAACTCGTTAAATCATATGTTCTCCCCAAAACTTAAACTGTGTGCGAAAACGATATGTTAATTATCACTAATTTAAGGTTGTTATTCTCTGAACGTTTACAAATATTATGCAAAACGATTGATGACATATGTGCCATCCAGGGATATGTATGGGGTTGTACGGATCATTACTACTCGGGCTGAAGTATTTGTTGTCATAAAGCAGATTGATCTCAGTAACATCGTCGAAAAATATCAAGATATGTCCCCTTTCGTTGCTACACTTTCAATCAGGTCTTTATATGAAAAACATCCCATTTTGCTTGGACATGTAGTGATGCCATTGTTGGGTCTAGACCCTTATTTCAAAATATAATAAACAAATTATAGCTCGACTTTTCTAATATTCAAATAACTTTTAATCGCTTTCATCTTGGACCTGTGAAACCCAATCAAGATTAGTCTTATAAAAACATTATTTGTTCACGTCTATTCTTCCTTGCAAAAAATTGCGTCCAATTAAATGAGTCATAAATGCATAGTCTCCGGAACCCCGCGGAATAGATTTGAGGTACCTATTTCCATAGATCAATAGTTGACACCCTTCTATTTTATAGATTATCAAAACTGTTACAATTCGGATCGTTTTACACCTCCAGACCAAACAGAGGTTACAGACTCAAATCTCGGTAAGTCGCCATGTCGTTTGGTTCCTGTCCCAAAATTCTCGAGCTATCCGGCAAGTAAAACGAGATTGAGAGATCGATCATAGTCAAAATTTTGTGAATACTTAAAGGGGGTTGGTTCAAATTTCGATTTAATCAACCGGAAGAACCTAAAATACGAAAATTTCCTAATTAGGGTTAACTGAGATCATGTTTAGGATGAGTTTTGGCGGAAGTATGATACTACCATGGTGTAGGGCGGGTGGAGAGGATAGGATCGGATATATCCGGATGACGAATTGAGTTAATTTATACACTTATTTGATATTACACTCCAGAATATGACCAACTTCAGGCCAATTCTTGTATTCTTCATTAAGATACAAATGCATAGACCTTCATGATCAAAATATTTTTGGTATATGCTATTTTTGAGTGGGTGATTAATATCTAAAATGTCTGGAATTTTCTATACTATTTTTAATGTTCGCATAGGTTTCACAGGAAAATTGAAGCTTCGGATAGAAGAGGATTGTTTGAAAGTTGACAATATTTTGTCAAGAAATGGTCATCTTCGTAAAATATCCAGTCAAGATTGTGAATTTCTGAGTTATGCTTAAATTTAGCCGTTTTACGTCACCCAGCAATTGTGCCTTTAGAAATTTACTTTTTTTTTAACCAATGAGTTTTAAAGCTTCATTAAATGCGATTTAGAATATGATCCAAGCTTAATAATTGTAGTTATATGATTCGGTTGTTTGCAAATTGGCAACAATATCTTCTGTTATATGCCACTATTTTCAGTCAGTTATTGGTATCGCAGATATTAAAACAAATAAATAAATGTTCCTATGATTGAAAATAGCACAATTCAAACTCATCTGCAAGCATATGAATATTTGACTTTTTTGAGCCACGACCGCGGATCAGAGACTTACTATCAATGTATTAAAACACTGGAATTGTTGGATTATGTTAGCATGCAACTTTCACGTGTTAAAAGTCAGGCAATTTTTCTTCACTAATTCGAGTAAATTGAATAAACACCGATATATTCTACATAAAAACTCAGTGTAGTAAGACGTTATTTAATATTTGACAAAATAATGTTTCTGAATTATGGTTCAACATAATGTGTTAACCTGAAGTGAAGCTATTGTCATTTTGGATTTTTGGTCATTAGTCGAGATTATGGCATAATGAACAGAAATCGAGAGAAATGTAGTGAGGCATGATACAAACCGCTTATCTCCCATTCTGTGCTTGAAACAGATCATCAATACATAAATGGTTAAAATGAAAAAAAACATGGAAAATGTAACAACTTTGTCATCTAACCAAGAAAGATGTTCTTAAAGGTACCATTCTCAGTTATTTTTTTATTTGAAGAACATAACACTGCCTTTCTGAATAGATCTGAATTAAACCATGGGTATGAGCGAGAATAGGAGAGTCAATAAACTAAAAGCTCTCGAAGAATCTTAAACAAAGTCGTGGATTTAACCACTTGATAAATGAAACAGCTTGAACAGTGCCTCTTGGCCATTACGAAAATTAAATAACCCAACAAAACGTTAAATTTTGGCAATTCGAACGCATAAATGGAGTTTCGGCTTAATTCTTCATTAGGAACAAGGTTCATGTGACCACAAATCGGTTCAGCGCTTTCTAATTTCAATCTAATGGTGTAGAACTGAGTATTCAAATGGTTGTATATATATCATATAACCGCCGTTTTCAGCATCTGTAAATTTAAAGGCTTATGGAGAAGCTCGTGAGGTTTACACGTGCTGACCAGGAAGATTAAGCAGTTTAAAAAATGGAAATACGCTAGCCACCAGATGTATCTGTGTTATAAACGATGGTATTGACTTAGCCAAACATTAAACAATGATTGGATCAGATTCCAAATTTCGTGTTTCTGGAATTCATTTCCAAAAATATGACCATCAGAAAACCCATAATATTTTAATTTGTCCCTGCTATTGACCCAGATGAATCAGAAATCCCTTTTGTTCCACTTTTTTTATATCTCTACTTAGGTTCTTTCTAAACCCAGTTCTACCGCCGGTAATAAAGACCCAACCTGTAACATCGATGTCCAAAAATGAAATCTGTCTGAACAGAAATACTTCATCTCAATAAATGGCTTGTGGGAAAAGGTTACTTTACGGCATCGAAATACTTACGATATGATTTTTTGTACGGTTATTGTTAGCGTAAACAGTGAGTCCAGTCTGGGTGGAACCAACGGCCAATAGATGTTCACCCAGTGACCACCGCTCTGACTATTCGACGCCGCTATATAGACTCGGATATACTACGTATTTAACAGTCGTTACTGATAACCAATATTATTAACTTCTCTTTTATTTACGATTTTTTCTGGGTTTCTTCAATTTTTTTCATCCAATCAGCATAAATAGACTACATACGTAAAGAAATTTTTAAAAAGCAAGTGCAATTTATTCTTTGTAACAAATGAAGGTGAGAGATCATAAAACTCATAAAATATGTAAAATTCTGGGTCATCCAGATGAAGAGATATACAATGAATGGTGTAACCGCAGTTAGACTCGAAAAATTTGTATTTATAAACATCAGGTGAAA
>JWZT01001076.1:30070-72576 GCA_000827895.1 Thelohanellus kitauei | reverse complement strand
GAACCGCTTTTCGTAGAATTCCCAATCCTCCGTTTGCTCGTCAAATTCCCCGAATTTGAAGCTACTGACTTGTTTCTCAGTATCCGTGAACGTTAAATTGGATGCTAACTCGTCATTCATCCTCGTCGCCAGAATGTAAGGTGTGATGATAGAGCAATCTAATTATATCTACGATTTATTCCGAATATATTAATACTAATCTACGACAGTCGTTCTATATATTGTCGTTCTATATATTGTCGTTCTATGTAATGTCGTTCTATGTCGTGTCGTTCTATGTATTTGATTCTATGTATTGTCGTGTTACCCTGGCCTCTAGCCTCATCTACAACTTTGTTGCTAGAAACAGCAATATTTAACCTTTGAGCTTGCGTTGAAAGTTCTCGATTGTTTAACTAGTGATCTTTACACAGTTTCCTGACCAAAGGTACTATTGGGCTCACTCAAGAGGCCAATTTTTTAAATAATAACAATGAATTTCCATGAAAGGCATGAAGTTTCAAGAACTATTTAAGTTAAATAAAAATGTTCTCTTTGCAACACTTGGGAAGCAAAGGGTTTTGATTCTTGGATGCATCTATTTTAACCTTTTTGAGATATTTGCCTTGACGTTGTGGCAATAGATGATTGCAAAATGTTTGGATCACAAATAGTCAAATTAGGATTTATAATCGCCTTCCTTTTCGAAAAGAAACAGCTCTATTAGTTCAGCCGTGGAGAATAAGGTGTCAAAATACTATTTTATGCCCCCTGGATTCTATTACATGACCGATCTCTCTTGAATAATTGAATCGAATATCAACCATTATAAATACATAAGGGGGTATTTGACAAATGGACAATTTCTTGTCGAATCAATCTAATTTTTTATATAACTGTGACAGCACTAACATACCGGAGAATTTCCCCTTCGTTCTCATTCGATACTTCTAATATGAATAACCAACAAAACAAAATGTTCTGTGTTGAATAAAGGGGTTTTCACTGTTCAGATTGGACCTGAAAAGTAAAATAATCAAGAGGTCGCGAAAGTGTTTTTGTACCCCCTTCTTTAAAGTTCAATCCGATCGATTTCTTTTATTCGAAATTGGAAGTGATAAAAAGGTTTCATTGGACTATTTGAGATGCCAACTCTTTGCAACAAACTTTTACCACTCCAAAGGGTGGATAACCCCAAATCTAAACACTGGATGGATCCGAGAATCAACATCCTTTCCCTCCAAAGCTTCCCAGAGAGTACATTCTTAATTAATTTTAAAATAATTTTTTAAACCTAATGCCTCTTTAAATTCTTTTTTGTTTAATTTAAAATAATCGTACTTTTTAGTGAGCCTTAAGTACATTTGGTTGGCAAATGGTCGATAGTTGAAAAATAGATAATAATTTTTCCACGGTCGGAAAACTTAAAACAATATTAATCAAAATCATGATTTTGTCGGAATCGCTTTACTTTACTAAATCAGCGCAACTGCGAATAATTTCGATAACTACAAGGCTTTCATTTTAATTCGCACCTGAGAAAAAACATATAATATAACCTCGATTATACGAATATTTTTGGAACTTTTCATTTGAACATTAAGATTCAGATAAAAACTCAATTCTTTGATTCAATTGTCATAAAAACATCTGCTTCTTTCTTTTGACAAACAATTGTTTTATAGATTCGATAGACAACAACCACTACAACAACGGCGTCTTTTAAAAATGAATTTTTATCCAATTATATGAGTTAGGTTAATGATTTACGAATTGTAAAAACAAGAAAACGTGTTGTTCTTAAATAAAAAAAATGTTTGAAATCGTTGAAACCCGATAGAAACGGTTTTTCGAGGTCCTATCTGTCAAAGACATATGGCGTTGGGCGGTCAGAAATATCTGATACTAAAAAACAGGGTGATGAATCAAAAAATATATTCACTTTTATATCTCAGGGAATGGAAGTCCAGAGCATAAGGTTATAAAAAATGTGAAAAAGATGTTAAAGACTGCTTATTCATGTTATTTTTTTCATAACGATCAACTTCGAGGCCGATAACTGGTTCCATAGTATGCAAAGGTAAAATCTTTCTTTGAAGATTTTACAAAAATTTTATTTTGTAATCCAGTTCTACCTGGCATGAAAAATTTCAAAAACAGAATTGTATCTGAGAACCATAAATGATGGAGAAAAGCTATATAATTGAAAGACAAAATAAAATATAGCAGATTAGCCAAATATAAATCTCCGCTCAAGGCAATAACAATTTAAATAAATGGGTAAATTGTGAACCTAATGATGCAATTTATCATACTTTTGTGGATGACAAAATGGTTGAAAAAATTAAAACATCCACAAATATAAAAAGTTAAATTATTAAAAACGATAATGGTTCAGCTTGTTGAGTTGTTGATTGTTTAAGCGCTGTCATGCAATGGTATGAAAAACAAGATGAATGTAACTGATAATAGTTAATACGTGAAAAATGCGTCAGAGGTATGGTAGAATTAAACCGCTATATGGCATAAAACCTATAGCTATCGTATAATACGTTTTCAAAAAGATACTAAAATATCTAATTAGAGTTAATATTTTTCATTAAGAATTGGTTTTTGTTTTCAAAATTGGTATTCAAATTTACTTACCATAATAAGGTTTTTCAATGTTGATGGAACGTATGAATGATAATTATGGAACAACTTAAAATATTTATCCTTGTCTGTTTGATTTTATAGTATTTAGATATTTTCTATGTATTTATACTTTAAATAATTTAATCCACAATGCTAAATAATCCAAATCAAATGTCCTTTAGATACCGGGTTTTGCAATCAAAACCGTGAAACGTGCTAATCAATACGGAGGATTTTTTTCAGTACCAGTATATTGAAGGAACAATTCTCAACCATACAGAAATAATCTAAATTTCTACAATATTCGGATGAATGGCCCACTGAACGGAAATAATGATTTTACACAAAGGATGGTTTCATCGTGCATGGAAATTACCACTGACAACCTCCGACATTATTTCCTACACTTAGTAAGTTTTTACAGAAATGCTTGAATTGGGAAGATATACCCAGAGAGTAACAAAATTAATTTTATTATTTCAATCGTTATGTTGTTTATTCGATAAATATTGCTTTTGATTGTCATGGTTGATGTTAATGGTTTCCAAACAAGGTTCAGAAATTATTTTTAAACAGACAATTGAACCGCTTCACTGATAATAAAAGTCTAATTTGTCAAAAACGATGTCTTGAAGCAATTTAAATTATTTCTGTATGGTTAAGAATCGTTCCTTCAATTTAAAGATCCTGAAAAAAACCCTCTGTATTGATCGTCACGGTTCACGGTTTTGATTGCAAAACCCGGTATGCCATGATATTAAGAAAAGCTATAAATATTTTGAGTCGCGCCATAATTATCATTAAGATGTTTCATCGATTTGGAAAAAATAGGTATCCGAATGTGCGTTATCCGAAGTAACCCCTGTCCAAATTACTTCGGATAATCGAGATTCTGCTGTATTTTAATTAGAAAAA
Organism: Thelohanellus kitauei; assembly: GCA_000827895.1. NCBI lineage: Eukaryota > Metazoa > Cnidaria > Myxozoa > Bivalvulida > Myxobolidae > Thelohanellus > Thelohanellus kitauei. The sequence goes on along the minus strand of JWZT01001076.1, from coordinate 69,048 downwards.
AATCTTATTAATAAACAGTTGTGTTGCCCTCAGATATTTTCCGAGTTATAAATTGCCCATATGTAATCCGCTATTCATTCACGACATCTTTACGATATATTAGGATTATTTTACAATTTTTCTATCTATTATGGCCCAAATTCCATTGAATTTCGCGCGAATCCACTACTTAATATCTTATCAAAAAAATCCTTGTTGAGATATTTAATGAATAATTGAAACGAGAATAAGATTTTAGAATTTATATAAACAGTCTAGCTGTTATTTATTTCGGCAGACGTTTGTGCTGCTCTTTTGCAGTTAAAATACTCAACCCAATCAGGAACCGTAACTGGTGAATAGGACGACCTTATTGCTGCCCTACATTAACTGGGTTTCTCCTTCTCATTCACCCCACTGCAGCGATAATGATTTTTTCGATAAAACAGATGCCTCTTACACGATGAAATGTGACAGATTCTAAAGTAGGGATTCCCTTGTGACGATAATTTTATGATGTTTTTTTCGTCGATGATATAACTATAAAGTTAGTAGCATAGATTGTTGGAAATCCCGTAATTTATACTGAAAATCATATTTCTCACTTCGGTAATGGCTTAAACATCACAACATTCAATTTTATTTATAAGAAAGTAAATCGGGAATACACGCGAAATGAAATGGAATCTGCGCGATTCTGGATGGAAACCCCGTATAATGTAGTATTCTGTGTATACAGTCAATTTCATAAATTAATTCGCGGTATCATTAATTAATAACCTTTGAACAAAATTAAATATTGCATGCATTTTTAAAGAATATTATTGGGTAAGTTCCGATCAAAGCCCAATAAAAAAAATTAGTTAGAGAACGCTCAAGAAAAGATTTCGAGCATAAAAAAGTCAATTGAACTTTGATTGGAATAACCTGAAAAATCATTTAACGTGCATGTAATATTTAATTTTTATCAAAGGTCGCGAATCAATGATATTGTGCACTTATTTAAATGCTTAACAATCATTCAACCATTTTTGATTTTGGCGTCATTTATAATGATAAAATAAAACTCTTCACTTTTTGGAGGCTCGTAATGGAACTAATGAATTTCTTTGCCTTGAGTGTCCCACACAGTGTGCCTTTGATCGAAAAAGAGTCATTCTTTTTGAGAAAATATAAAAAAATTAAGAATCAGCACATGGAAACAATATCACATAAGATGAGACTTCTATGATAAATGTACATCAACTCTTGGTTTCATCAAATAAAAATATTTATGGAAAAAGCCTTTAAGCTCACAGCGATGTGGATACACTGGAAACCCTCCAGGCGAGAAGTGTATATTGAATCTTTGGACTAAATAGCGATGACCATTAACTGGTTTGCTTTTATGTATAAGTGTACGCCTCGACTGCTGTGCAGAAAAATCTGAAGGGAAAACAGAGTCGTGAAAATTAACTCGGCAAAAATAGGAAAAAATAAATACAATCTAGGGCACTTGTGGGGTAGATAATAAATATTTGACTGGTTAAAAAGGGAAACAGGAAGATTATTTGTTGTCCAAGTGAGAGACTGATCATTGGAAGGGTTGCGTTCTCTGATCTGCCAAAGGATTTTGGCTGTAACCACGATAATTTCGTGGACCTAGGCGCCGGAGATCATACTAATCATATCTGGTTCATTGGAAGGTATTTTAGATCTTATATTCTACGGTTTGAAAAGAGAAAACTTTGATCGATTGAATATCTGGAAGAGTTTATTTGTTAAAGGAGATTTCTCAAATATATTGAAAGATTTCATCGTATTTCAATGCAAATTTCGATTTCTTTCCAACTCCTATAAACGTATTATTATATTTTGTTTTTTTGTTACAATCTTGGCTTGTTTTATATTCTAATTTATTTAAAAAAAAGGATTAACAGGGAAAATTTATGGGTAATTGACAATGTTCGTTCGATTAGACGACTAAAAATGACGTGCCAAAATATGCATACGGAGTTGAGAACAAATAAAATTAAAAGAATATTTTGGATGCAGTGGTTCACATACAATTCAATCGTGTAGTTTAGAATGCAACATGAGACAGTTTACTATTCTAATAAATTATCAAAAAATGTTGTACACCAGCTAAAAATATGGAGGACATGAAAAACACTTTAGTTTCTCTCTAGAAGAGGAAGGGGAACTGATGACGTTGAAAATGAGTACGCTTAGTGACGGTTGTACTCAATACGAAAAATCAAGAAGAATATACGATATAGAAATCAAGAATCAATCGATTAGCTCATAATAAAATCTAACAAGTCACCACAAATATGAGGTTATTAAACTGGTTTAATGGCTGCGATCGACGTAAAGTTCGTGCAGAAATGCACCGGTGCAGGTTTATACACCTCCTTGGCCGTTGTCAAAAAAACTTGTTTAATGGCAAAATTTTGCCTGTGTTGCAACGTAGTGAACCTGAGTGAAATTTGGTTGATGGATTTCCATATGATTATTGATGTAAGATTAGAAAAAATTCGTCTCTGTAGCCGATTGCCATAAATATAACCCAAGATCGTCGAATAAATCAGGCTTTGATATTCAAGGATGAGTCAATAAAGCTGAACTTTTTATTAACGATTGATTATTTCTATGATGGAATCGTTTCGTGTGATAAAATAACCTTTTAATAAATCCGAAACATTCAACGATCATTAAAAACTAGACCGACCACTCCCAACTCGAGTATCGTTGGGATAGTTAAACGTTAAGCATCACTCATGCCAATATGAAGGGATATTAGGGATATGCGTTCTGTGATAAGAAAAGTTGAAAATCCTGACTTAGAGGAGACGTTGACGAATAGGTGGAAACATCAGTGTGTAGTTATCAACAATTTATTGAGATACCAGGTTTAAACATTCTAAGAAGCCATATTTCTGGATCAAGATACACAAAAGCATACTCTAGGTCTTATTTATAAACCCTAATGATGTATAAAGAATTTTTAAATTTAACTAGTTTACCGCTTTTAACAGTATTATTCATTGTATTATTGGAAACTTGATGCGAATTCTGACTCTGTTTTGATTTGAAAAAGGATACAGATTCTGGTTAGTACAGGAATGATAGTTCCAGTTAAGACTCTTTTTTTAAACTAAAGTACTTTGCAGACTATTAGCCTCGGCTTTTTTCCAAAGATTTGAACTCAGCGGCTTAAATAAGGGTGCGCTATACATCGGATAATACGGTAGTTAGAAAAATAAATCATCCTTGAGGACATATGACTGAATAGCACCAGGATTCACAACGATAAAACAATTTACAAAACATACACTAATCCATCATTCACTTGTGTAAAAGTAGTTCCGTAATAAAACAACTTTCGGACAAAATTCTGAGCAAGAATATAATGAAATTAGCCACACAATTACCCCTATCCAAAGACTAGAATGAAGAATGGCTGAGAGAATATATAGGTTTTTGCGCAAAAGGTGTAGGATTTTGAAATTATTCTGGCCTTGCTCAAAAACATATTGTATGGATAAAATTCTAAAATTAAAAACTATAATCTATTAAGATACCTAAGCGATGTAACCCGCAAATACATCAGAAACGGAAATAGGGTTTAATATATCTTCAGAGACTAGATAATTTAGCAACGTCAATGCACTGGTGTAGAATTCCTTAGTGACAGGCAAACACGCAAATGTTTCACACCTCTTGGCTTCACTTAAAATTTTTTTGAAGTTTTGACTCTCGAACATGATGTTTATTGATATTTGACCATCCATATCCAAGAATTTAATCATTCTAGCAGTGTTGGTATGACTTAATACAATTTTCCAAATGCAATCGTCGGTTTCAATATGCTTGGGAGCAGATGGAAAAGTGCATATAATTCTGTAGAGAAATAAAGAAGTTGGCATGATTTGAAGTTGATGCTGGACAAAATCTCCAGGTGAGTATATCATTGTTCGTAGACTAGGTTAGTACTATTCATACTTTAAGTAAACGGGAAATTCGAAATCATCATCATGGATAACCAAGTACCATTCCTTATCGCGCCAATCATATTTGAGAGGTCGATAAGTGGCTATTTGTCGATTACTGAAATGCCACTCCGCCTGAACGAATTCCTATAAAAAAACGTGTACTTTTAACAATTTCAAGCTCTCGACATCGGTGGGAATTCTTCTAGAACAATAAACTTCGCATGTCAATAGGAAAGGAGTAGGTGGGTTGCTAAGAAATTCATAATCCTCATCCACAGATCTCTTCATTGTAATATAAGAGTGGCTGTATCATTAAAGTATGAACCTATTCCTGGATCCTTTTATTGAAATCACGTCTTGGAGAAAAGGCTTAACAATTTGGTGTGTTCTGGTAAAACGAGGCCGGAAATAATAGTTTGTGTAGTTGAGTAGATTTAATTTTTTGTGCGGAAAGAAAGGTAGTGTTAAAAAATTTAGAAACTCCCGTAACTCGTCTATGAAATAATAATCGGTCATATTTCTAACAAATATAGCGATTCTGTACCCAGCATGATCCTCTGAAATCATGACTAATGTTTGAGTAGCTTTATGTAAAATACTTAAACTCCAAAGACTATCTCTACGAAAGTCAATTTGGGCAGCTTTACCGAAAATTAGTAATAGTCGGTATAAAAGGAGGTAACTGGGTATCACCATGTAGCTTCTGATGTATTTCTCATTAGATTGATATTCTTTTGAACTATTTGGGTGGAAAGGATGTATTTGATCATCGATGAGTTTACAAGTAGAGATTGGATCGTACTTCAGAACCCACTCGAATGTTTCAGTGTCATAAACAAGGTAAGCCTCAAAGTGAAATGAAGAATTTTGATGATCAATAGAAGAAGGAGAAATCCATTTTTCCAAAATATACTTTTCCCGTTCTTCAAAAGCTATTTGCATTTTTTCATTGGTGATTTCGAAGTAATAGTTAGGAAAAACGAAGTATCTGAATTGATCACGGCATCTGTGCTTTGAACTATGTAAATGAAAAAATACATATGAAACAACAGCTTAGCCTCAGCGTACCAATCAATGTCTTCTACACTCAAATTTTGATAAAAAAATCGTAAAGATGGGTAGCCTTTAATTATCAACCTCCTCCATAGAGCCGGAGAGCATAAGAGCGTGGCGGTAGCGCTCGAACATAGAACCAAGCTCTTCATTGTGCTATAATCGTTTATCTCCTTTAATACGTTAAAAACATCGTCCAAATTGACATATGGTCGACCATTCATGAACCTTAAACTAAAACAACCCAAAATAAATTATTTGTAAATACGCAAGCGCGGTTGAAGGTGATAATTATCACGCCTGGTTCGTTTTGCAATCGCTGATTGACGAAAAGGGCTAAAAAGAAGTAGCAAGTAAGATAATTGGGAATTATAGCATCAGATGGGTAAATTATTGATAGATTAAATCGACTATGGCCAGCCCCACCCCCTGGTTAATCTGTGAGGTTTAAACCTGTGATATGCTATTTTGCACAATGAAGTATGCCCAAATCTAATCCTATATTTTGAAAATTACCCGAGTGGCTTGGGAAAAGCTGAGGATATAATAATTCACTTTTCGTTCGTAGGTGGGGAATTTCGTCTGTGATAAACGAAGGCTCAGAATGAATTTCATTACGTTAGATCCCTTTCTGCGAAATTTGGAACAACGGGTTGTGTACTAATGCTGCGACCTCATTTTTGCTACTAGGATAATCATCGGTTAGTGAACTGAAAGGTGATGGTTTTCAAAGACAGCAATCTGATCCATTAACAGCCATTGGTTATATACAACTCAATCAGGTTATTGTGCCATAAGCTGTGAATATTTTTTGAAAGTGAACCGGNTTGAGTGATGATGGTGTAGCCATCAAATCAATCAAGGGTGGGGGGATGCAGGTCAAATCCACTCCTGAAATATCGTCGTTTGTTGTAGAAATGATGAACAAAAACGTAGCCCAATCGGTTATGCACGTTAAGAGCCATCTAGATTTATACGTCAAGTTTACCACAGTTTGGAGGTGGGTTAAAAGGTTCTGATTTACAAATAATCCTCATAACTCCCATTTAGAATTTTTATGAATCTTTGCGAGGAAGCTTTTCCCGGATGAAAAATTGGATAAGGCGAAATGGGTTAATTAAAGGAAACAGTGGCCTTTCTAAGTGGGTCTCACTCTGTATGATTTTTACTTCTAATGATTTCCTACATTCAGAGAGTTTTCTCGTGAAATGCTTGAACCTGGAAGTTGAAGCCACACAGTTATAAAACTAATTTTATTTAACGAAGATTTTATTTAAAACGTGTTGGTTTATTCGATAAATGCCGGGTTTGATTGTCATGGTTGACATAAATGGTTTTTAAACCCGAAATATTTAACTATTGTATGTGTAAAATTGAAAGTTCCAGTTAAACTGATTCCCGCTATTGACTGGAACCCAAATAATTAAAGTCGAATTTTCTCAGAAGCAATGTCTTGAAAAAATTTAAATTATTTCTGTATACTTGAGAGTTTTCCCACGATATAATTTTGTAAAAACAACGCTCCATTTTTATTGCCACGTTTCACTGTTTCGATTATTAACGTTCACGGTGTTGATTTCAAAGCCCGATAAACAACCTTCATTTCATCCAGTAGCTATAGTTGCTTTTGAGTGATAAACAATGAACTATCGTTACAAACTGTGTGTGGTTGGGTGTTATCGGCGGACAAGCATCAACCATTATTAATTTTTCTTCGATCAGGGTTTTTCAGACAAAGCATTGAATCCAAGAACGGTAATTGTCTGTCAAATAACAGTTTCGGATTATGGGTCTTGTTTAATTTCAAAGGGCTGTCATATTACCAGACTCTGATTTCTTCTACTTTACTACTCAAGGTATCCTGCAAATGTATATATAAATTTTTTATTTTTGTAACCAAATTTGATGACTTCTTTCTGTGCTTAAAAAGCTTCTGAGAGGAAACAGTCAGGTGAATGAGCTTGCTAACAGTGTCTTTCAATAAAATTTAATTTTGAATATTTGAGAAGTTTCTTGATATGTACGTCAACCTGGTATCAAGGTTTTCACCTTTTCTTCGATTTTACTTCTTAGTTCTTGTCTTAAAATTAATGTAATTTTGAAGTAATCCCTATTTTCTGGCAAAGTACCTCGATGAAACAACCACAATATTGGGAACTTCACATGGTTAAAATTACAAGAAATGGTGTTTACCCGGCGATTCTCGAAAACGTTTAACTGAATCGATTACTTGCATGAAAAATGACAAAAAAAGGGAAACTAGTAATTCAAAGCTATATTGATCCGGGATTTATTTTTTGATACCTGATGTTCAAAAGTTCAATTATCAGTCCATCGAGCTGAGTGAAAACCTGATAACTGAATAATTTTAAATGATACATCATTTTCTGAGGGAGTGGACAACAGTTGACCCGTCATGTTTATAATTTCTGCTGATTTCGTGTTATTTTCTTCCTATTCTTCGGACCTTCGTATAAATCTTACAATAACATTGGAAACAAACACTAGTTTCTAAAAATTAAAACACAAAACAGCCTCGTAATCTGATTTACTATAAACCTTCATTTGCCGCCAAAACCAGAACATTTTTTCTGTCGAAAAGGAAGTAACCTTTTAATTTACTAATTAATGAATGTATCAATGTGTAAATTGGATGATTGATAAAATCTGGTTTCATTAGAGCAGCGATTATAATCAATCCTAATCATACAATAGTTCTAAGGATCCATGGAAATATGTAGTCACCATTTTTGGTAAGTTTGTAACGATTCAACATAGTATATAAAAAATTCCAATCTCCAAATGATCTCCCGAAACACGTTTGTCGTTAATGAATCAAGGTTTTGGTCCATGTATGTTAAGCAACCCAGTTTTACTAAGCAATTAAAATTTGAGATCTTTGATGATTTTTTTTCACTTAATTTTTTTTACTGCTTTTATTTTCGATTGAATGGTACATGAAATGTGGTGCAAAACAAAATTCTGGTAAATATTAATAAAATAGTGGCTTTCGAAAACCAATATCACTTCTCGTCACGAGGCTGTTAAAACTTCTTCTCAATCGTAAAACATTTAAACGTGATACAATTTCATGACTTGGTCACACCTTTAAGAGCTCTTCCATTTTTTTAACGCATGGTTTTGTAACTGTTCTTTTTTCTTTGGCTAAGTATGTGTGACTCTCTAGAAGATGCATATGGCCAGTGAAGATTTTGAATCACTAACCTTCAACATGATAGACCATAAAACATTGTTATTGTCCTCAATTTTTAAGTTCGAATGAAAATAAAGTGTATTGTTGAATCTTACCATGTACGAGATCAGTTTTATGCAACAGAGTTGGGCCAAGATGCTTGATTAAGCGAATGCAGTATAACAACATTGAAGTAAATTCATATGGATCACAACTACTTTTGAGAATTGATTTGTAAATCATTTTATTTTTACATTCCAGTAGCCCAAAAACATGCAACGGCGTCTACCCTTTACTGTTTATTTTAAAAAATCTTTGAACTTTCATTTGGATAGTTGAGAAGTTACATTGACACCCCAATAGAAGAACTTCATAAAGTCTGTTTGGATAAGGTTTGCCATATCTGGCGATCAAAGAAAAGTGTAGTACCGGTTTATGTATTTAAAAATGTACTTTATAAAATTTAATTAATTAATTAAAAATTAATCAAATAAAATTGTCATTCTCTTCCAAAAATCTCTTCTTTCATGTTTTGAGTTAAAAAAATTAAACGAAAAACTACATTGATGATGTGTGAGGTTTACGGAACTCATACAAGCAATTGTAGTGGATTCAGGTCAATTTCGTTTTTTGAAAGTTCAATTTCACTGTTTTATTTTAGTTTTACAATTTTAATTTAACTTTAACTGGGTAGAAACCAGTCTTTCGGATTGGAAAAATTTGAAAAGTCGGGAGGTCGAAATTCTCATTTCGGACAAGCTCTGTTCCATCATTCTGAAGTGGTGTGTTTCCAATTTGAGGAGTCCGAATTTGTGAATCCAGAAAAAATCCATAAAAATCCGATATTTTGAAATCCCCCGAAATTACATCAAACCCATATGCAATGATTTTTTAAGATATATTTTCTATTTCAAAAAGTGTATGTTAACAAAAGCAACGCCAAATTAAATGGATTTTGATTTCGTAAAAATCTCCAATTTTTTCCATCATAAAAGATTAATTTTTATCAACTTAAAATGAAACTCTAATTTTAAAGGGAAAAAATAAATGAAATTATGTAAGGACGAAATTGAACTTAAAACCCTGTAATTGAAAATGAATCATTTTTACAATAAAGGGAATCAGATAGTTTTTCATCATATAATTGTTTTTTAACATGTGATACTATCGAATTACAGTTTGGGCCCACGTTATCTTTTTGAATTCATCCAATAAGTAATGGGCAGATGTATCTAAAATCTTCACATGTATTCAAATCGTCATTTTTTGCATTGTTAAGCAATCAGTATGCTGCAAAGTCGATTGTAATTGATTGGTTCTCGTAACCACGTTTGATATACACAGTTAACTTAATTGGGTTCATTATTCTGGTTCTGGGTTGATCTAAAATAGTTCAAAGTATGTTAGATATGAAGGAAAGATGATGCTTAGTTGTCTGGTTTAGGATTGCCAATTTTTGCCCATTCTAAAATCCTCATTCTGAGTACAGATCATCGTCAAGTACCATAAAGTCAACTTTTAAACCATTTTATTACTGCGACAGTTTGGAAATGATTTTAACCTAGATTTATTGATAGAAACGCGTGATCGTCATATTTATATTTGAAACAAAATAGATGAATTTTTCGAATATATATTAAGGAAGGATCAAGGATTAATGAGAGGCTCACCTGTCTATGTTCAACAAAGGATTTTCCGCTCGTTCATTACCATGTACCAAACTTAAAACCGAGCTCTGTTAAATGTCAACTATGTTTGATAATTGAGAAATAATGAAAAATTTCATATCCCGCTTATGAAAATCGATTCCAAACTTTCTTAATGTATCCTTGTTCTCGCATTATCGATAACTTCGTCCTGAGTGCTCTTACAACATTTCATGAAGGTAACATAATAATAGGTCTCACAACCTCCTTATAGAAAGTATTCCTCTTTTATCTATTTGGATATTTATATGATCAAACGAATCGATTTTAAGGTTTGAATGCTTAATAATATTAATTTTGCTACACAACAACAGACGACCAGCGAATTCCATAAGATAAGTAATGGATATTTTGATAAACCCTCAACTACATGAAAATAGAGAGTCCAAAATATAGACTACAACATTTCTATGAAAGCGGAGGTGAAATGTCACTCAAAATAGACGCACGTTTAACAGGCAATCAAAATGTCATCAAACGATAATTCCTTGAAAACCCCTAAGTAAAAAGATTATCATTTATTGACTAACACTTATAAATCTCAAGTTTTCCGATCCATTTATAATGGTTATCAACAAAAACTATTTCATGGGTGATTTAAGGTGAATTCCGTGATGTGAAGAGGTTTTTAATGAAACACTGATAGTGACATCATATGTGACTGATTATAGGGTATTGCAATTCTATATTACAACCATTGAACTTATATATCGACATTACGGGGTTTTGCGACCAATAACGGCACCGTGACAACTAATAGCGGCATTTTTTTAATAAATTTGTGAACATAAAAAAGAACTGCATGGACGAAAATGACAAAGTTTAATGTTCAGCATGCATGTACAACATGAAAAATAGTTACCATTTTTTCGAATATGTGCCTTAACGAAAAAGACATTCTTAGAGACAAAAGTTATGCCTATCTGAAAATCAAACTACATCTATTAGTTTAACTGTTTTTGTTACTTTTGATTTACTGTTAAATTCCTTGTTACATTTCGCATTATTAGTCGACACAACCCGCTTCTTTGGATGAAAAACCAGGTAATGGTAACTATTTTTTAACGTTTTAAATGCATGTTGAACGTTAAACTTTTTCATTTTCATCGATACAGTTATTTTTTATGTTCACAAAATATATTTAAAAACATGCCGCTGTTGGTAGCACGAATGCCTTTATTGGTCGCAAAACCCGGTAGTGCCGAATAGAAGTTCAATGCTTTGAATATAGAATTGCAAGGAAGGGAATATAGAATTGCAACACCCTGTAATTAAAAAAGTTGTTCTAAAAAAGAAAGGTGTGTCATTGGTCCTAATTTTTTTATGTATCACTTGAACGATTGCATTTTGTATCACACCCGGGTAACAAACGTATCAGAATGTTCATTCTTTGTAAAAAAGGAATAATTCGTTTATTCATCCATAGATGTCCTTGATTTGTTGGCCAGGTGGAAGTTTTTAAAAGTAGTAATCAATGAGACCACTACTAGACAACGAAGAAAGATACTGTAAGGCTACATTTTGGACTTTTGGAGCTTGACAGAAAGAACATGTGGAAAACTGTTTGGGAGCTTTATAACTAGACCATATTGATAGCTTAGAGATTTAATACAGGATTTAAACTTCACTTTGGTATTTTTTAACTTCGATTTGGTGGAAGAAAAATTTAGGAAAAAATAAAAGTGAAAAACGAATAAAACAAAATAAAATTGTTTAGTTTTTTTATAATTTCATTGCTTAAGGACCTTTTAAAAACTGGGTTTTCAGGTCTATTTCGTCCTTTTAAGTTCAATTAGTTTCGATTTTTACATTTTAATTTTAACACTGTCAAAGCTAACCTTTGGGTTGGAAAAGGGGGGAATTTTAAGTTAGCCACTGTAGCATACTCGTGAGAGATCGAGAGAGATTAACTTACTTAGTTGTCGTAATCCATCTATTACAATGGCGACGAGGAATCCAGAGAACCTTCCCATCTTTTCGCGAACGTCGGATCCATCATCATGGATATTCAGATTCCAATTACGCGCTGAATTCGAGGGGTGGTCCCCCGAGAAGCAGTCATCAATCCTTCCAACCTTCTACGACGACGACCTCCTAAAGGAGTACCAGAACTCTCCCATGGCCTCTCTTCCTGCATCCGAGAAGAAGTTGAAGCAGACAATGGAATGGATGGGAGACATTTCGAAAAGATCCGACAAGCTCTCGTCCGATTATTCCAAGTTCGAGAATATGAGTCTTGCTCCGGGACAAGACATGTTCAGTTTCAAAACGGACTTGGAATGTGCTCTCAAAGCAGCCCGGCCCACGTTTTCGAAGATAGATAGAGAGTTTTTGGTGATGCAAAAGATCTTGAAAGAACTACCACACTCGGTGTCCATTCAGTTACGGGCCATGGAGGTATCAGACCCAGCAAAATTGTGTCAAGCCGCAAATATCCTTCTCACTCCTGATCCGCAATAAGAGTCGGTTTGAGATGTGGGAGTTGGATTTCACGGGTCCCCTCCCGATGACTAAACGAGGCAACAAGTACATAATGGTGTGCGTAGATCATTATTCAAAGTGGATCGAGGCAGCTGCTATCCCCGACATTTCTGCGGAAACAGCGGCACGAGTTTTATTTACACAAGTTGTATCCCGTTTTGGGGTTCCTAAAACCATACTTACAGACCAAGGCACGGCCTTTGAATCCAAGCTCTTCACTCACCTTTGCCAACACCTGGGAATTGAAAAACTACGCTCAACAGCCTATCATCCAGAGACAAATGGGCTTGTTGAGCGTTCGAACAAGTCGATTAAAGAGCTACTTCGGATCGCGGTACAAAAAGACCCCTCGGATTGGGACATGAATTTGGATACATGTCTTTTCGCTTTAAGGACAGCGTGCAATGCCTCAACCGGTTTACCTCCCTCAAAAATCGTTTTTGGGTCAGAAACACAACTTCCAAAAAATCTCTCCATCCAAGATACCAAAATGTTCTCGGCGGAAAGTAACCATCATGTTTATGTTCAAAAACTAGAGAGAGTCATGAAGTCTACATTTCAATTGGTCGACCAAAATTTAGTAAAATCTGCCAACAAACAAAAGAAATCGTTCGATAACAAAATATATGAAACAAAATATGTTAAAGGTGACTATGTATTAGTTAAATACCAGCAAGGCAACAAATTGAGCCAGAAGTTTGAAGGTCCTTTCGAGATCACAGGGGTTAAACATCCGGTTTACGAGATACGAGAAATCTATTATCCAAATAGGACTAAACGAATCCACCACAATCACCTCTATCGATGTTCATATCCATCAACGAATCCTATGGTAAAGAAAACAAACTTCTACCTGGACCCTCCAAGAAGGTCGACGAGAATCACTTACCCAGGAGATACAAACCCGAACGCGTCTTCTTTGAGAGGGGGAGGTATGTAGCATACTCGTGAGAGATCGAGAGAGATTAACTTACTTAGTTGTCGTAATCCATCTATTACAGCCACTATCCGTTGAATTTAGGGTTGGGTCTGATTAACACAAATTTTTAACATGGATTTTTTTAAACCTATGCCATAACGGGAAGGGGGTGTTATAATTTTGAGGGAACTTTAAAATATCGGATTCATCGAAAATTATAACCCCCTCCCTAATTAGGAATTTTACATCATTTGTTTCTTGACCCCAAAGAAAAAAGCGCCCGCATGTGAATTGTGAAAAATTAAAAAATTGATCTTAAAAAGGTCGAAATAGACCTGAAAACCCAGTATTTAAAAGGTCGTTAAGCAATGAAATTATAAAAAAAACAACACTTTTATTTAGTTTTATTCGTTTTTCACTTTTATTTTTTCCGAAACTTTTCTTCCACCAAATCGAAGTTTAAACCCTGTAAACCAAAAAATTAAAATACATGCGGGTTTGATTTCAACAACGCCGTAAAAAAACCCGCCGCCCAAATCGAAGTTTACAAAATAACAAAGTGAAGTATATATCCTTTATCGTTTTTTACCAAGTCATTAAAAGTGATATCAGAGAGATTAAGTAAAATAAAAAATACAGGAAAAGAGAAATATGATCTTCCCCCAATCCACGAAAGGTTCGATTGTCGTATAAATATAATATGGATGGCTGATCAATTGTCACGCTTTAATATCGGAAAACGAACGAGTTATTTAATCTTAAAAAATGTAAACATGTAAAATCTAAAAAGAGGATTATTAAAAAATAAAATTCTTATATCTCGGAAAGGCGGTTAAAACATATCCCCTGGTTCCAGACCACAAACTGGTAGAATCACCAGATTAAACACATTTTCATTTCCCAAAAAACGTCTTTTGGCGGATTCGGTTCTAGAAGTGTCGAATATGGCCTGGTATAATTTGACTATATTGGCGAGATCAATCTAAATCAAAGTGATAGATACCTCAGAGCGGCAAATTACAATCCGAATAATCCCGAATATATCTCCACTCAAAAAGTATTTCCTTAATTGATTTGCAAAATAGTTGTAAGAATCCATAGAATAATCATCTGGTTGAAAATAAATATTACACACAGTTTTTGCCATGATTTTGAGTTTTGACGGATTAGAGCCTTTCAGGGAGTCAAAAACTGAGATAGTGTGTTGCTGCTGTCAAAAATAGGCCACCTTTTCGAGTTCTTCAAAAATGAGTCTGATTTCATCAAAACTCTTTGTTGTGAAAAATTCAATAAATTTATCCTCGTTTTTCTTACAATATGCCCCCTATTTTTGTACCAACTTTACATCGGTGAACAGCTTGAAATCTATCTTTGACATTTCATCTGGGTCCAGACCTGTTTTGGTGTTTCTTGGGGTCTATTAACGAATATTTGTACATTTAATAGCTGGTGAAAGAATTTGGTCACTGGATCATTAAATCTTGAGCAAATAGTCTCGGTCAGTACTTTATCGAAGGCTGTAATAATTACAATTTACCTTCCTGGTATGTTTTTTTGATCTCCGCTATTTGCTACATATATTTAAACGCCAAACCTGGGATGATCTGGTGCACAAGATTTCGACTAGGACCTCGAAAGCATCTTCATAGGTCTTGATGAGTTTGGTGTCCTTGTTTTTGGTAAAAAGACTGATAAAACGACTATCTACAATTTGGAAGGCGTTTGGACCCTGTAGGACCCATGATTAAGGGCCTGGTATATGTAGTAAGCATCCAATTGTACCCCATTTAGTAGCAATGATTCCAAAATATAGGACTGTATCTCAATATGAGGTGAAATCTTGGCAAAGTATAGCTTTATTCGAGAATGCAGTTGTTCCTGGTCCAAGTTTTCTAATTCATTAAATAATATTTTTCTAAATACGGCGGGAATTTTGATAAATAAATCAACGAATGTATATATTGATCCTACTAATACATCAGGAGTACCATTGTTTATTCTGTTCAAACTTTCGTCGATATCAAAATATTGTAACGCGGGTATGGACGGTTCGCACCCAGGAAGCTAGATTTAAACAACATCTAACGTTTGGGTTCCTGTCATAATCGTACTGGTTTAAATATTGTCCATGATAAGGATTCGTTTCCATATGGCCGTTCAAATTCGTATACATAAACTCCTGAAAATAAATAAATGT
Source organism: Thelohanellus kitauei (assembly GCA_000827895.1). Taxonomy (NCBI): domain Eukaryota; kingdom Metazoa; phylum Cnidaria; class Myxozoa; order Bivalvulida; family Myxobolidae; genus Thelohanellus; species Thelohanellus kitauei. The sequence continues at coordinate 53,546 of JWZT01001076.1, read as the reverse complement.
TGTACCATTTTCAATATATTTCTAAATTTTCAATTCTTTAAATATTCAAAAACCGCTAATTAATCGGTGTTCACAAAATTTTTTTGTACTTCTAAAGAGTTAGGATATAAATGTGTAGTCCGAAACATTAATAAAAACAGATGGATCGAAAATTTATTTGGCGTTAGTGAAATAATACCACCCTCTACGACGACCGTTTAAATATTTACGTTTTAATAAGGTCCCTAACAGCATGGCCAAGGTCTGTATCTCAGTACTCTAATATGGCTCCACATATTTCGATCATACGTGCCCACATCCGCCCCAATCAGTATACAGGGTATATTTTATTAAATTTTAGTTTTCTGTTGTTTATTTTCAAAAACTTGTTTTTATAAGGTCTTGTTTTACCAAATTTTATAGCTAAATTCCAAAGCCGAGACTGATCATGAAATGGAATAAATCGAGAAATAGTTAACACCGTCCAATTGAATGGATTGGGCAAATACAATAAACCAATACCATATTAGGGTATTCGAAAATATTAATATTGACTTCAAACCAACTAACAGAATTGTAAAGATGTTTATGCATCCAAATGGACAACGTGGAAAAGGAAATGAAGGGTGATGATCAAATGCTTGGGCAGAGTTCCAAATACTCCCGCTGTAGTATTTTGTTTGCGTCGATATATGTCTAGATACAGCGCCACGTAGAAATTTAATTAACGGATGTATCGTTACAGGTACGCAGACGGACGTTAGCCGGAAACATTCGGTCGTAGAAAAACAGCTCTTTTCAAGAGTTGTCTGATTCGTCATTAAAATACAAAAACTCTGGTGTCTAACGGTTCTTGTTAGGTGAATTCAGGGACTACCAAATTGTGCAACATGATCTTTTCGTAATCACATCAGTTTTAAGAAGTCTGGTTAAAATCCGTGACGCCAAAGTAACAGCTGGTCTATGTGGTATAGACTTACTTTTCTTTTGGTTACTGAATCTAAGTTTTTGGAAGGATAATAAGGGAGCTGTTTTTCTAATGTGTCTGAATGAATGGGCTTCAAGGGGTCAAAGAACGTGAACTGTTAAAACTGTTTCACAATCAGATTTCTGAAACTTTAAAGGGATGTAAGAGGTGTAAAAATTGATTGTTTTGATGATAGAATTTTCGTTAAAAGCTAAATTCTGTCATGTATGCTCTAAAAGGAGAAAAAGATAGAGAGGGTTTGAGGTGATACGAGGACATAGAACCATAAATATATATTTTCAACGTTTTCAGAATAGATTCTGACCACTTGACTCATTGAACTAGTGCTGAAAACGTTGGCATGTTCTATAGCAGAGGTTTTCCACCTTTTTTATGAAATGAACACCACAGAAATTCTAAACATGGGTGGCGAATCCCCTAGAAGCTTTTCACGGACCCCAGGTTGAAAACCTTTTATCTAGAGGAAATATAAAGTGAAATGTGTCATAAAAAAGGTCTATTTATGTATGAATAATAAGGAACTTCTGGTCGAATACTCTAAAATCATTGGGAAACAGGGTGGTAGATATTCGTGACTTTTCAACCATTTTTAATCAATAAAAAAGAACTTACTATATTTGAATCCGGGATAGTGATGCTAATCGGATTATAAATGCACCCACATGTTTTAAACTGCATCACAGTTATTATCAAGCTCAGATACTGCGATAAGATCCCTATTTTGTGTGCATATACCAAAAAATAAGGACCAGCATCCATGAAAAATTTTTTATCTCTAAACCTGACAAAGGAAAGGGTGCCTGCTTGATTTACTGGTAATAAATGGATAATATTTTGGGTATATTGATAAAACCCCAAAATATTTGAACCTGGTTTTATAGTCGTATGACAATATGCATATAACCAGCTCGTGGTCCTTGCACGATTAAAATCTTTTTCATTCTAAAATCTGATAAGTATCAGGCTATCCTATGGGACAATACTTTATTTGGGGACTCAATCCCAATATTCACATCGAATATCTACCGTAAACTACAATTAGCGTTTTAATAACAGCCCAATATGAAATTATCTACCATAGCCCACAACTTGTACAGTATGACAAGGTCATTCCTAAATGATGTTACGGGTCACATAATGGTACTGTGTTTGAAAATATATAGGAATTAAACCTAATAAAGGGTTTATGGTTTTATTTTCACCAATCTACGTGATCAAAATCCGGCGTCAAAATGGAAAAAGTTCCACATTATCCACGAATCAATGGCAGGACTGGATCTTTTGGACCGATCAAAAGGGAGTTAACGTATGATTACCTCCCGAGTTTGTAACCAAATTACCCCATGAAACATTAGCCTTGATAACAGTGGATCACCTTTTTGGGTTCCCAATACGAGGACTGTTGACATGAGACCCAAACCTATTTTACTTGTACTCATCATTTTCTGTAATAAATGTGGGTTCTTTCTTTGACTTACCCTCTTACCGTGTTAGGTCAAGGCGCATTATTGGTCCTTTCGCTTCAATTACGTGAGGTCCTTATATCAGTACCCTAAAACTCAGCATTAATTAATGGGGCGATAATAAACGTCCTGGTTATCGTGGGTCTGGATATGATTGCATGGTCGGGGAGTGAACAGATACTCAGGCCATTTATGACACCCGGTAACCTACCAAGTATTAGTTCACCAACGATTCCTGGGTACAAATTTCGACCTGCTTGTAAGTGAACACTTAGGAACGGCTATACTAGATTCCGAATGTTAACATAAGATGTGACAAGATCCAATAAAAGTTTGGAACAGTGTGCCATTCAGCGATTGTGTAAATCAGAAGATTTAGTTTCGAAAGGAGTGACAATCTCTGAATCATCTTATTGGTAAAATGTTCCATATTGAACGATAAGATTTGATTCCTATATACACGGGCACTTCAAACGATAGTTTATTTGAAGCTGAATACGTTATTTTAGCAGTAATTTATCATTCGTTCGTTATCCTCTTTGCGGTTCTTATATTCCGATATTATTAGAACATCAATCATTATCGAAACGGTTCCAAATTGCACGAATCTGGGGATCTCATCGTCTATGAACCAAAACGATTACTGGTTTCCTCATATACCTTGTTCAGTTAATTCAGATACAGGACCACGGAGTTCACCTGTGACTGGCTAACTCCAACCGCCAACCGCTACCCGCTTGTGGAGAGATATATCTAGTCAAACACAAGAACATATTCGATGAATCTTGGTAGTTTTGACCCCTACTGTCTGTAATTCTTGATATTCTCTATCTTGTATAGTCTGTGGGTGCTCTTATCCTTGCATCATTTTAATTCAGTATTATGTAGTTTCATCGCGATATGTTCTTGTTTCACTGTCTAGACCAGGGATGGGCAACATCTCCAATAGGCGGGTCGAATTTAAAAATTAATACCTTAATCACGTAGTAATCCACAAAATGTGCAATGAATAAATCGTATTTAATGTAATTTTATAAGCTTCAATACAAAAATAAAAACGATCATGATATTTAATGTTTTTTTTAAATAAATACTAAAGTTGCTGATACATTTGTGGTTCATCAAATTTAACAATTTTTTTGGAATTTGGCTGAATGTTTGAAGCAGAATTTATCAGTAAAGACTACACGTGAATATGAATTAGATTGAAACATAACTTTGTCCTGTTAATGTTCATGGTCGAAAACGTTTGTGTGCAGATGTATGTAGACCCGAACAGAACAAGTAGTTTCATGGCCATCTTTCTCAAGTTGATAAACGTGGACTCATTGAGTGAAACGTAAAATTTGTCAATTCTTTTAGAGTGGATTTTTTTTCAGGGTTGAGTCACACACAGATCATTTAGTTCTATCTGTAGAGCACGTGATGCCTTTTCAAAATCACTTATAAAGAATGATGACAAGGTATGAAAATTTTCGAAAGACACCAAAACGACGAGTAAATTCATTGTCTAGTGCAGATACCATATTGGTGTATTTCTCAGTAGACGTAATCTTGGGTACCATAGTTTCCAGTGTTGTAAAGTGCTTTGTGATATTCTAACTAAGTTAGAGAAAAAACAGTTCTAGCTTCACCTAGAATTCCTTCACTGTTGAGTACATTTAGTGAACAAAAATACGATTTACTTGAAGATTAGTGTTAATCTCTTTCATATGTTCAAAAAATCAAATGCAAACGCCAGATCTGTCAGCCACTGTGATTATCTGAGTTGTAGATAGTCTGTGCATATCCTTTTCATCTCCAAGAACAATATAATTTCTGTTTAAAGGTCACCAACCCGTAACAGAATTTTTCACAAACTTAACCAGCGTATTGCGGTATGATACAGAACATCACTGTGATCCGAACGCAATCTTATTGAAGCCTGATAAACCTATATTATTCAACTTTTGCAGTGATAAGATTAACAATTTTCATAATTTGACACACGACATGTTTCACGCAAAGTAAACTTTTACATAAAATGTCCTGGTGTAGTATACAGTGCTAAACATCAATTCCTTGTTGCAAACGACTCTGCAACAGTGTTACTAATTCTCTTCAGTAGACTAACTTTTTTTCCTGTCCAGAAGGGAGATCCATCTGTTGTAATACTGGCAATTTTTACCATGGAAATTCCATTTTATGCAAAGAATTTTTCAAGATTTAAAAATATCTCCGATAGTTGTCTCTTCCTTTGATTCCAGAGTTTTCTGAAGTTCCTCTAAGAAAGATCAGAAACTGTGCAGTTTTACCGATGTCAGTGCTTTCATCCAATGCCTTAGAAAATAGTCGAAATAAAGGTACCTGTTTTTTAAGGTCCGAGATAAGATCTTCATCAACAGCTTCAATGCGGCGAGCATCAGTTCTCTATTAACTGAAATCTTCATATTTTTGTTATGTTTTGGAAAGACTTGATCTACTACATTGAGTATGCATTTTAAAGAATTCACCATCACAGAACGATTTTCTGTGCTTAGCTATGATGTATGTGACTACGAAGCTGGCCCTAGTAGCTGCCTTGAGAGGTATTTTATCCTTTCTGAAGAAATTATACTGTTTATAAGCTTTCTGATCAATTCTTTTGCTCATGTTTCTCGTTCTTCTGCTTATAAAATATTGCTGTAGTCTGCATGTTTCGTCACATAATGGCAGCTAATTTTGTACACTTTTAACATGGAAACACTTTCACTACACAAAAAACCTACTGCTTTCTCGATCACTTCTATAACCAAAGTACTTGATCATCCAACCCTTGTTAAATAGGTGATGCTAGCTATCATTATGTTTTTTTGGCAAAATTCATGATAAGATTCTAATAGTATATTCTAAATTATAAACAAAGAACCTGAAAAATAACTGAAAGATATTTTTAGTATGTGCTTAGTCTTTGACATCTGAATTTGACCGATGCAGAAAGAAATTATTAGGAGATTATATCAGGATTTTGTTGTAGGTACATTACCATGTATATTCAAAAACTGTTCACGGGCCGTATGTTGCCCATCCCTGGTCTAGAAGTTGAAGTAAACGTGTCCCTAAAATAAGCGTACTTTTAAACTTCAAGTCATGTGTGACGGTCGGTGAATTCGAGACCATTTTGAAAATGATGAGTTTCGATACCAGGCCTACGTAAAAACCTCTGGTAGGTTTCGACTGATCTCACTAACATATTTTGAGTGTATTGATGGTAATTCCCGGTTTTTGGGGTGTTTTTTTAAATAAATCTTCCTGAGGGTTGATTCAAAATGTGTTAGTCTACACCGAAGATAGCGGTGAGGTGATATGCGAATGTCGAGCGGAAATAACCGAGAGTTAAAGAGGGGACGGAAATAAGACGTTTAGAATGAAAAATTAAGGATTAATGTTTCGAAGTTAAGAAGCTATTATATTTAAGGACTAGTTTATTGTATTATTTCGTTGGAAAGATTTTTTTTAAACGATGGATAGCATTTTGACACGCAAGCTTTGTAGTTTTTGAAGGATATAACCTTTTTATTGATTTTAGATTTTCTGAATGGGACACATTGAGCTAATCTTAGGTTGTATGCATATAAGAATGGATTCTTGCGGCTGTATCTTCGTGGAATCTTTGATTTCCAGTCAACTAGACAGCCTGGGTTTAGAGGCGAAACTTACCTTTGTCTTCAACTTTGTGATGGCTGTAGCATTTCATGTTACACACATCTAATGTAGTAAATCGATTCCGAGATTTAATGGTACCACAAGACGAGAACCTGAGGCACTTGTTTCTGTTGGAATCGTAGTAGTAATATGGAATAACTGCGCGACATTTTCCCTGGTCTTTCGGCTCGAGGCATTCACTTGGTACTGATAAAAGATAGGCATACCATTTAGAGACTCAATTTGGAAGAATCCCAGGCAAGCAAGAGCAAGAACAAATCCGTAAAACATTAAATGAGGGTATCCATCAAGGGTGGTGGCCCGTTTATATAGCTATTATTAAGTTATGTGATTATTTCTCAAGTGTATTCAGCTTCATTTTTTGACATAGATCATAAAAATAAGGTTTGTGGTTCCGATCCCACAACAAGAATCATATCTCAAAGCGCCAAATCAAACCTTTAAGATCTGGGTAGATCGATGGGAGATTTCATTGTTTTTAAATCATTTGACTAATTTGGAGAAATTTGAAAAATAATATACTGCTTGGAGAGTAAATTTATCTTATAAACCATAGTTAAAATAAAAAATCACACAGCCCGTTCATAATTGACTCACCAAATGATTGAGATTTAACGTCCAACTTAAACTTTTTTACCAAAAGATTGCAATGTATTGTTGATAAATTAATGGTCTGGAAGGGGTTTATTTTCTGAATAAATGAGATTTATTAAATGGGTAATCCTTTATATAAATTATATAAACCCCTATGAATATTTCCAATGATCATTCCACTTAATATTACCAAAAACAATGAATACAATATTTAGGATTGATCTTAAGCCTAAACTATGCTGAGTGTGTATTCCGCAGACCAGGTACACAGGTCGTGAAATTTAATAAGCTGTGTTAATTATTTTCACGCGAAATTCGTTTATTCATGCACACTATGAGAATTTTGGTAAGTCTTTACTTAGATTTCGATATAATTCAGGTTATGTTTTTATCTCCATCTATACATTAAATCTAGTAAATATTTAAATTATAACGTGCGGGTTTAGCCTCGTTCTGAAATAAAATAAGGGACATCACGCTTTTATTCATTCGAAGTTTCTCACTAAAAAGCAACGGCGGTGGATATATATTTTTACCAATTTTAAAGATCCAATTTTCTTTAAAGAACGTTTAAATTTATAGCTATTCTCAAAAATTCATATAAAAAACGACAGAAAAAAAAGAAACATTTAATAAAGTTGTAGCATTATTTTGGTACGAATAACAGTTTTTATACTGAATAAGGGCCATGCATAGATCCAAGTGGCCCATTCAAAAACTGCTTACGGGCCTTCCAAATCAAACTACTAGAATAAAATGGCCTATTGTAGCATTAAAATTATCATATGCTGTGATTTTTTTTAATTTACTGAGCAATTTGCCTACAATGTTGAAAAAGACAGGTTCTACGTGAACAATTGAATAATTTTATAAATGTCAAAATAGGCCGTTTTGTTCTCTGTTAGTCTCATTTTGGTGGCCCATGTGGAATGTCTGTGTGGCTCGTTTTCAGTTTCCGCATGGCCCTGACTAAATGTTAAAACCTGTATAGATTTACCACTTCAGATTGTAAATTGAAATCCAAAAGGAATTCCTACATCGTTGTTCAGACTGTCTTTAATAAGCTCGCTGGGCCTTCAGCATGTAGAGTACGATATTTACAATTTAACTAGCCGTAACTGCATGAATTCTTTTTATCGATTCTATGAATTTCTGAACATTAATCGTTAAATAACGTATTATAAAGAGGAAAAGAGTTCAAACATAACTTTTTTGTTATAAGATTTGCATCTTGAGAAGAATTTGGAAGCATTTTTAACTAGTGAGCACGCTTGCTAGTATAAACCTGTCGGAGTTACTGAGAAAGGCTAAATCAAGAATTTCGAATTTTCCGCACGTGAGAATTTAAATATACATTAGATTTAATTCATAGGTGAAGATAATATAAGAAATTTACCAGAATTCTGTCGATCACTAAGTAACGACCCACCAGAACTTTTATTATTTGAATTTGGCGACGTGATATCGCCGAATCATTTTTCTTAATTTATATTTTGCATTAAAACAGGAGGAAAGAAAATGAACATGCATGCCACTATGTAGACAGGCAGGCCGCAGAGTGTTACTCCGCTCTATCACATCTTGAACTTTTTCGAACTCTCAAGAACGAAAAATTTTTGGTCAATCATAAATAAAGCTACTTTTAGGATATGACATTCGTTTTCCGGAAGAATCTGAGTACTAATCGAACAGCTTCATGAAAATGTAAAGAAACTATCACAAATGATACAAAATTTATGATGGGAAAGCGTCTAATATTAAATCTTTTATCTTTTGGTATACAGGACTATCTTTTGAGCTTAATTTACAAATGGTTTGATGGTTGGCGAGAGGAATGTTATAGTGGTCACCGATTCCGGGATCTAGGGTGGACTCAAGTAGTACCAGAGTAAAATTCTGGGACGATCATACGGCTCGTAAAAAATTTAACAGAAGTCGGTTCGGTTTCTCCAAAACTGATGCATTTAATGTTTTTTTGCTCCACCAAATCCACTAGTTTCTTGTTTAAATTTCTAACCCATCCAGAATCTGGGTTATTTAAATGTCACCTGGATGTATTTGGTCGATATTAATTGATGGTAGAAAAAAGCGTAAGTACAACGCATCAGGACATCCTTTATGTGGGGTTGAGAAAAATATTAAACCACGTGTCTGATGGGCTAGCATCCTTGGTGACTATAAAAATTCACTTAGAGGCCTCACAATCGCGGGTTAGTAGATCGATCACAATTAACCCTGTTTAAAGAAGCTCAAACCACCAATGGAATGGCAGAGCCAAACGATCGGCTTTTCTCCGACTTTGGCTTTGGGAAGTGAGCTCAACAATTGTGTTGCTTGGGTTTCGACACTCAATAAAATGTGGTTCTACCAAAAATTGTCGATCAGAAACTTTTGGCGCCATTTTGTGAATTCCGATTCATATGTAACAGCCAAAATGCGAAGATTCTCAATATCCTCAGAAAGCCATTTCTGTAACTATCAATAATACCATGGGCCATGAATCATTGTTTTTTGGCTTATCAAATATTCGCCATGATTTGAAGGGTTTTCCTGCTATGCCGTGAACCAACACAACATCCACTTCATGGTCACTATGTTTAAAACATAGAAACATGAATGGTGAGGTAGTCAATATCAAACTGTTGTGGTACTTGTAGCGGGCTATATCATGGGTTGACACGTTGGCCACGATAGTTCGCATGTGCAGATTTATGGAGGGTTTCTATGACTTACACACAAACTGAAGATCGGTAAGACCTAGATAGAAGTGCCAAATAATCTGGAATTAAATAAGACTACATGGGAAATCCTGGAACTCATTATCGTTTGAACTCAGATGATGATACAAACAAAGAATATGACCGGCCAATACGAAATCGCTGGGGTTTTTGGTGGCTAGGACGCAAATGTATCTTAAAATATCGGACTCGAGGATCTTTACAGCATAATTTGGAATCTACTAAGTGGAAACCCCAACTGTTGCGAGATGAATCAGTGCCCTTAAATAAATATATGCGGGGTTGTTGAATTGCCAGATACTCATGCCTCTTGGTCCTAGATAATGATCGAAGCTCGGAAACATCATCTATTTCAACAAAACTATATACAAGTTCATTATCCCCCAAAATTGTGAAGATACTAGGGTTGATCAGGTTCAGATAGAAATTTCCAGCTTTCCCAAGATCTATATCAGGTATTTTTCGAATGAAATCAAGCATTTTTTGCTCAATTTCTTTGGTTTTAATATCATTTAAATCAGGAAAGTTTTTATAATTTCATAAAAAATGAATACGAAAAACTGCTCAACCAAAAAGTTTTCCAGATGAAGTGAACCTGGACCTTCTTGGAGAAGCATATAGGCGATCTTTCCTGCGGCCATTGAACATAAGTGATCAAGTACTTCGTCTATGTTAAACCTCGCTCACCTGATAGTCTAGGGGCAGCAGAAATAACATCAAGTCCGAAGGTCGAGAGTCTCGATTCATCCCTGTTCGAAAGTGCAATCAATTTCATTGCAAGAGATGGCGGGACCAAATCGGCTGCAATCACTTAATCTACATTCAAACCTACGAAATCCGATATTTTCATAAGCTTTCCTGTATGTTTTAGTTTTATAAAACGAGATTCTTCTTTTGGTCCCTTCCAAGTCAATCCCCAAGTATTTCCAAGCCACCCCACTGGGTCACATATTTCTTACCAAATTGTTACCGGAATAATAATCGTTGCAATTCTAAACGAAATTCGTCTTATTTTCAAGGAATTCATCTATTAAATTAGGCGCGTCTGCGTATTGAAAATACGTACTGTACTGAGAATCCGAAACGGGTCTGATATGCTAGGATAAGCTTTTCAAATATCAACAGACGGATACATAATGATTTACACAATAAATTCCTCCCATTCTTTGGATCTTTTTCAAAACCGACATTCGATTATCAGGAAATATCGCGCCCACGATTTCTTGTATTGAAATTCAAAGTTTGTTGGTCAGACCCGATTCAAAAAACGCGCCAGACTCATTAACATGTTAATAACCACCAACTAAGATATAATAAACAACAAATATTTTCGAACTTCAGCGAGCATTTGGTCTAAGGAGACATCAAACTATAACCAAAAATGAGTGATGATTGAAAACTGTGGTATTAGAATTCATGGTTCAGAAAGACTTTAACGCTACTTACGGCAGTTCAGGATGTTCAAATCTTTAGTTCCTCATTTCAAGATCCAATACAATCAACAAAACATTCACGTTATACTTGATTTGTTCGGGAAAAATCAAGTGTTTATTTAAAGCACTAACAAGGGCACTCAATTTTACTAAAAAATTATTTTACTTATTTTTATATAAGAATCCCATTTGAGATCGAAGGTATATCAACGAATCTGGTTTCGTTTGACGTTTTTACAGATCTAATTTATCTGTTTGATGTATTCCAGTTTTCTCCAGATGATTAGAATGACATCCACTTCAATTGTCGAGATTTCTACCTGTAAATAAGCTATTATTACTTATACAGAGATGCAGTGGTTTCTTTAAAATTTAATCATCGTCTACATAACTAAATCAATTCTAAAACCGGTTTTTTCATTTAAAAGCAACCATACATTAACTGAAAATGGGCCACAAACCATTCAATATGGGAGATCCAAATCAAACTGTGATAACAAGTTAGCCCATTTTAGCACTAAAATCATTATATTTTGCTGTATTTTTTTTAATTTTATGACGGATACGTGTACTAAGATAGAAATGACAGGTTCTGTGCGAAACATAGAATCATTTTTACATTAATAGATTTTTTTAAAATGCGGTTTTTCAATTTTTAAACAAAAACACTTTTATTAATGTAAAAAAAGGCCACTATGTTCTCACAGTATAATTTGGATATCCCATCTTGAATGTCCGTTTATTATGGTTGCCAGGTAGTTGGATAAAAACAACCGGACATTTTTACCTCAACTTTAAGTCTTGTTAGATCAATGCTTCCCACGCTTTCAAGCCATGAGCAACTTAATCCATATTGGAAAGTTTGGCGAGCAACAACCTTATTAAATTCTGTAAATAGGTTAATTCCATTTTCTCCTTAGTATATAAATGAAATATAAAATCACTTATTTTTACACCAATTCCCGAGCAAATGTACCCATGGGCTCATTCAGAAGGCCGATTATTTTAAATTTAATAAAATGATTTCAAAAAAAGAGGAATTAGACTTCAAAAATTATTCAAATGATAGAAAATGAATAAAAAATTTTCTCTTTGTAATGTTTGGGAGGCAAAGCGTATAGATTCTCGAATCCATACAGTGAAGCATTGCTGCGATATTTGCCTTGATACTGTGGCACTACTTAATTGCAATGCGTTTGAATCATAAATAGTCATATTTGACTTTATCAGCACCTTTTATTTCCAATAAAAGTAGCTCGATGGGTTTGAGCCTTGGAGAAAAGAGTACCAAAAAACTCTTTCATGACCTCTTGATCATATTGCTTGTCAGATCAAAATGGACCGCGAAAACCCATTTTTTCAACTCAAAAAAAGTTGATTTGTTGGTTATTCCAATTATAAGTATTGAATGAGAACAAAAGGCAAATTCTCTGGTATGTTAGCGCTGTCACAATTATACAAAAAATTGGATTGATTCAACAAGAAGTTGTCGAGTTGTCAAATAACCACCCTCCCTTACGTGTTTGTAATCGTTAATATTCTATTCCATCATTCAAGAGAGGTTCATCATGTAATATAATCAAGAGGTAACGAAATAGTATTTTGATACCCTATTATGCACTGCTAAATAAAATAGAGCTGTTTTTTTTGAAAGGGAAGACGATTGCGAAGCCTAGTTTGGCTATTTGTGATTCCAGTTTTTTGCAGTCATTTATCGCCACAACGTCAAGGTAAATATCCATTAAAAAGTTACAAAAGATTGATCCGATTATCAACGCGCGTTGCTTCCCAAGCGATGCAGAGAACATTTTTATTTCATTAAAATAGTTTTTAAAACTAAATTACTCTTTTTGAAATCATTTTTATTTAAATTTAAAGTCATCGGCCTTTTGAATAATCCCATAGACACATTTGGCCGTGAAATGGTTGGATATCTCAGTCAATTTATAATGTAAAATCATATTTCATTACAAATAGGTTAAAAAAATGTGCATTTTAAATTGTAGCTTTTCTTAAGACCCAATTAATTTAAATCCGATTCCAGATATTTGATACCTGGGAACATCGATGTAGTTCCCAATATAATAAAGGCGGAGAGGTTGTGTCTGTGAGTCTGAAACTTGCTTGTATTTTTATAACTATGATCCCTGGAAATAAATGCTCGCATCTGTAGGTAGAACCAAACACACAAAATTATCTTTTGGCGAATGACCGCATGTTTTGAAACTGTTCTACAGGTAATAGTCGCTATAATGAAATGGAATGGTCGAGTGAATGTGAAACAGTGCGATCTATGTATCTAGCTCCATGTGGAGTATTACTTTCATATAAATGACCTCTAATTGAAGGTTATTATGTTTGGAAAATCTTGGCTTCGGGAAACAAAAAAGGATTTATGAAGAGGATCACATTATTATCCTCTTTTTCAAATTCTGAAAATCTCAACTCAAATACATCCCAAAGACCTTCCACTAAAAACTTTCAATATAAAACTTCAAATGTCTTTTCCACTACAAGTGCCTTAAGAATCGGAAAATCATCTAAAGTTCCCTCAATCAGCTGTCCGATAAACAGATGTGGTTTCATTTTGAACGTACACGCGCCATCAAATAAGTTTCTGAATCGTTTATCATTTCCCTAAAGCCCCTAATTCAAAGAGCTTAAATGAGACGTAATTATCATAAATGTCAGATCAGTAAGTTAGTCATCGTTCAATATATATTCCCGCTGTTTTTGTTTATTCATTTGTTTCGGAAAGAAAGAGATATTGTTTTTCAGTTCCTATAAAAGTGACAGAATCTTTTCTTTTTATAGCCATATGACTTCCCAATGTAGCAGAGGTTCACCCTATTCTTCATTTATGTCGGATAGAAACTGCCTGAACTCTCGCCTGTTAAATCGTTGCTTCGAATTTTTTTGGCACATCGAAAAAAAACATCCATGACATGTTTTAGATTCAATATTTTCCTACATCGAGCTTCTTGATAAAGAAACCAAGAATATTTCCATATTGGCCGATCTAGAAACTGTTCTAGTAAGGTCAGACATCCAGATTAACTACCCATCATAACAGGAACTCCATCTGTATATACTACCAAAGTTTCACCATTCTATGCTACTTTTCTCTCCAAACGATTTCAGAGTTTTGAACAGATCGTTTCGTTTGGTATTTGAAAGTATAGACTCCAATCCCGGTGGTTTTTCAATGATATTCAAAGCTTTCGTGTATTTTTCTCGAACAAAAATTGCGACCATAGCTATGTCAGAAATGTCATCAATTTATTTATTTCCATTGAAAAAATACAATTTTTAATATGTTCTTCTCATTGATGATTAACATCGCTAGCTACCTCTTCAACTCGCATGGCCATCGTATTGCTGAAAAACTGGGTCTGATCAATTGCGTTGGAGTTTTTACCACCAAGCATTTAAGCAGCAATGTTAAGAGAAGTTTTTATTATTTCTGCTGCCTCTGCCAAGGGATTCTTTCTGTGAGCCAAAAGAATAGCGAACTTATATGAAGCAGAGACAGTACTTTCTTTTGCCTTGGTGAACAATAACTGTTGAGTGGCTAGAGATTCGTCTTTTTTAAATATGAACTCTTTCCTTAAATTTTAACTATGTGCACACTTGAGATTTATCTCTGAATGTTTTGTGGTGAAATGACGCTCAATATTAAATTTTTTTGGATGTGAAACACAAAATCCACATATCAAGCAAACAGGTTTTCCATTATATTTAGGTGCAAACATAAACTTATCAGTCCAATTTGAATTGAATTCACGAAAAATAAATCACCTTTTCGCTTTATTTCAATTTTCGGTTATTAAATTTAAATTTTGATGTATTAGTAGTATATTCGAATTAGAAAATCTTACTTTACAGCTGAATTACATTTAGTGGTGACTCCTAAACAGTTGTATCACACAACAATGAGTCGTGATCACTCTAATTTGCAGACGATGAAATAAAAAAGGGGAATTTTTAGCGTTTATTACTCCAATTTTTGGAGAAATAAATAATAAACGATTTAAAAACTGCAATAATATTTAATAATCGCACACTGAAGGCGTGTTTAAAATTAATCTTTTGGTTAATTTTTAAAATTAATTCAAAAATGTCGAAGCTCCTCGAGAAATCTCGAAGCAGCTGTCTAGAAACTATTTGCTCGCGAGCGTGGGTTTTGCAACAACTGAGTTAAATGGTAGAAAATTCTGTAAACCAGAGCCTCGCATCCCTACATGACAGATGTTCGAGCCCATAAATGTTATAAAAAGTAAGAAACAATGCATTGATATAGAAGAGGCCTAGTTTTTTCCATAAATTTTACAATTTCTGATAATGAAAACCCCACAATATAGCGACCTTTATTCCATTCATCAATACATTCAAAAATTAGAATAAAACCGACTGCTGTTGAGTGAGAATTAACTAGACCAGACAGTTCACTTGGGACACATCCAACTATATACAGTCCAGTCCGATTAAGCACACACAAAGTTTCGGTCCCGTTTACGTTTTGCTATATATATTAACTTTAGATATATGCACTTTTCGGCTAAGTCCACGGGTTTTTCCCATACCGAGAATGTTCATTTAGCCGGAGTTGACTGTAAACAATAAATTTTTAGCGCGTAAAAATAACTTTTCAAACCTAGACAATTTTCTTGAAAAACGGATGTTAATTTTTTGAGAACCAATTGGAAGTTGCAAACAATTTCTCGAAACACTCGAAAATGTACCAGCAAAATTATTCGCATATAAATGTATTGACTTTTTATCGATAAAAGAAAAATTCTCATTAGATGGTATATACTAATTCCGTCTGAAATATAGTAGTGTCCACAGAGTTAAAAATTGGCTGGATAACACTGAGGTCCCGAGCAATATCTTTCTCCTTGGTTGATAATTCGTTTTGCCTGATGTTCAGATGAAATTTTAAAAAGGAAACAATTGATTTCACAAAGTGAAAACTTAGTTGATGGTGGGTGAAGGTTGTATCTAACCTAAATCCGAACGAAGATTATTTTTGGCTGAGGAGCCAGACGGAATTGAGAAAACTATATAAATATTTTAATGGCCCATGTTTTAACTGGATCACGAATGATTATTGATTGGTTTTGCAACTATTTGCAGTTCGACATTTTATCATTCTCATACAATTAACAACTCGCAGCACCTCTTGAACCGTTTGACTGGAAAAAATACAATGAAAATTAGGAGAATTCAGAACCTATTAGAGATGGAAATATCACCAAGGAATCGAAAAAACTATTTTGATGAGTTGTGAAACATTCACTCAAATAATTTCCTTGTATTTCTTGATATAATTTATGTAAAATAAATCTATAAAATCTCCATCATGAGTTTTTCCTAGCTCTTAAAGATGCAAAATTAACCTTCTGATAGTTATTGTTCAACCACTTATGCAAAAAGTCTACATTAAATTTTAGGTGTTAATTGAGTGGTCGCCTGAAAAAACGGCCAGGGCAAAGCATTTACATTCAAACGATATCTTATGTAAAATGCGAAACAATGAATAAGCATAATGGCAAATTTGAAACTTCATGCGTCAGGGGTGGCTCAAATTTGCAAACCAAAGTTGGTAGCTCTTCGTTTTTGAATCTTAAAACAATAACTGATCAGTCTCCACTGGTCAAAGTAGGATGATCAAAATGCTTCGGCCGACTTCCAATAGGCCCATCATTGCATAATTAAAGGTTTTGAATTGCTGGTTCATTTTGGTAGTGTTATAATGGAGCTATCAGGTTGAATTCTACAGATTTTGGCAGGAATGCATCTGCCTCCCGAGGTGAGGACCATTATAATGGGTTTCTCAAATAAAAATATTTACATCTTTTATGATTGAAGTTGAAAAAGTGGTCAAAGGAATGAGGACTTTTGATATGGAGTCAAAGTTACCGGCTTAACGCTTAGAGTTTATAGCTTAGATGAGTCGGAGGGGCATGCTGCCATAAAGAGTAAAAAGTGGTGGGATACAGCCAGAATTTAGGGGATTTAGGTGGCAAATTTCATCTTTTTTTGGATATGGGAGATAGCTAGAAACCGACTCAGGCATGTAGATATGAATGGATTTTCGCTAAGAAATGTTGTTGGCTTGAGTCCAAAATTTCCTGTATGCTGATTGCCCATCCAAGAGTACTGCTCAGATATCAGATTTTTGTTCATTTCATGTCAATTATGTTCGAAACAGTGTCCACACTGCTTGAGCACGAGTAGCTATTCACGCACGCGTAGATAAATTTATTGATCGATTCAATGGTGAAGGTTCTTAATCCGAAACAGAGCAAATATCAGCCCAAAAAAGGAGGAGTTTCAAAAAAGAGCGGAAAACCAGGGAAATACCAAGGCGCGGCTCCAAAACCGTCAAATTTGGGAAAGTTACCAAAATTCGACCCCCTTAAGCGTAAATTTGGTATTAACTCCAGAGAAGCTGTTTTATGATGATAAATTAGTGAAATCTTTAATTCAAGATATTTCATCGTATTTCTGTTTAAAAAATCAGCAAAAAGGTTAAAAATCAAGAAAAACAACCTGCAATCGATAAGCTAGTAAAATATCTAACTAGCCACAATTTCAAGGTAACTCTTGGAAATTATCAAGTTTATATCTAAACGCTGGTCAACCCGGGCTCTTGGCCTTTCGTTGAAATATTCTGGTTCAAACGAGACAGCTCGTATTATCTCTATGGTTCTTGGTAATTTTTTAGATTTACAGATAATTTTAACAAAATGGAAGCATGTCCGGACATCAACATTCTGATATTCAAAATCTTCAAATATTGGTTTGTTGGGCTTGACTTTAGTCCCGTTAAACAGCGAAATAAAATTTTTGATGCTCTCAAAAGCAGGATATTCAAACTCCAATTTTCTAGTGTATAAAACATTATAAACTAGAAAAAACTTACTTACGCGAATAAGATATTCCAGCTGCTTAATAACATGAAAAAGCACGAGCTTATGGCTTGTTTTTTCATCGAGAAAAGCGAGGATTGCGAACAAATCAGCTACGAGGTAAACCAGTTTCGTTTATAGACCTTCACTTCAGCATGGAATCGAGAAATAGCCACGTACGATAAATATCATACATGGTACGAATATGTCAAAAATTACATCAATATCTCAATTAAAGAGTAGTAAATCCACTAAATTCAGCCAAAAAACCGAATCCTTTTACTTTTGTTATTTGGTTGATAGTTTCTTTTCTGTATGTCCTATTCAGGACGCAATAAATCTTTCCAAATTGTTTTCCGCTGATAGCATCGCATATCTTTGTTTCTGCAAAGAAGGAATCAAGATAATTGCTCGTTTTCTGCGAATATGCTCAACTGATGACTATGAACTCGTTTTGATGAAGTTGTGTGAGTTCGAACATGACGTCTTGTCGCGCGACGAGTTCTCCTACATTCATCTCACGTGCCTATTTCAGGAAAATCAGCTCGAAATATATGAACGAACTTTACTGAGGGTATTTTCTGTATTAACCAGTGCCTACTTTCTAATTTCTCGGCATCCCTCAAATTTTGCGCTTGGTGCCAGTTGATTTCATTTACAATCCAACCACGAAACAAGAAATTCATATCTTCAATTGTCTTGGATTTTATCGATCACTGTGATTCGCTCTCTGGGTATTCATCAGGTTAACTAGATCCCCGAACTCTGGATCCATATATCGATGTTGTATTGACAAGATCCTTCAACCCTTGGTCCAATATTTTATAGACCACGCATCTGAGTCTATGTCTTGTAAATTTAAATGCAATCTCCTTTTACAAATATTTGAATATTACTACGAAATCGGTCATTCATTCGATATCAAGAATCTATATAAAAAAATCGCAAAACAATCGAATTGCATTCAAGATAACGTAAAGATTTTCATTAACACAGGTTCCATTATATTCTACCAAACAGGTTTGTTGGTTTATTATCAAACTGATTCATGATGATAGCGCCAGAGGTAGGATCGATATAGAAACCAGATTCACTGTTTATCAAATACCTTATCAAATTACTTCAAGAAAATACCATCAAAATTTTCATGAACAACAAGAACACCTCCTTCATCATAAACGTTTTGAAGAATAAGTGTCCTAACAACCTACAGAACGACCTTAACCATCTTTTAGGCTAATGTATATGTCTATAGAATGCTTGGATCTTAGTTTTATTTCACATTATTACATGAGCCTCATACCTTATCATATCTCACCCGCATTTTTAATGACTACCAGAGATCGAATTCGCCACCGATTCCTATTTCAATCATAAACTATTTCTGGAATTCTCAGGCATGGAGAATATGTATTATTGCGAGTCTAGGTGTACGAAATACCTATAAATTGATTTCGCGCGGCTGTAGTGAATTCGTGAGATCGCTACAGCCAAGATAAAATCACACACATCCCAAACCCTTCAGGGTTGGTTGACACCAATTCACTCTAAAATAAATAGGGTATAAAAACACAGAAATAGAGTATCCTTGCTAATACTGGGCAAGCCGGTTTAAATCTTCTTTCCATGAGTTACGAGATAATAAAACAGCCACTAGGACTGTTCGACAAGCATCCCCTTATATCCTAATCTAGTTGTTGACAAACCTTTCTGTTTTAAAAGGTAAAAAATCGACACTACAATTATCTGATCCAAGTTATCAACGAAGAACACCGTCCGTTTTACCACTGTTCGTTTTGATCTTTTCCGTTCCCTCAGAGATATCCTGTTTTCTGATCAACAGACGATAAGATGCAACCGAATTTGGTCTGCGTAAACTGTTTGTTGATCTGCGGTTTTTTGGACGATTGTTCCCAAAATAACTGATTTTCATGCCTGAGTTCAAAGTGTTTGCATATATGTAAATCTGTACATTTAGATTCCGTAGAACAGAGAGAGGATAGGTGATGGTAGCTGATTGTCGTTCAGAAAGATATGCCATGTCTGGAAAAATGGTGTTCGATTGTGGGTGATCTGGTTCAGAAAATTTTCTCGGTGTTTCCTTTACCGAACCAGAACCTATTTCAGTTTGAAGGGATGCAGCAAATAGACGATGTATGAGATCCTATCTTCATTCTTGTTACTTAGATAAAAGAGGAAGTAGTAGATAATAACCGGGAGATTACGTCGGTATATTCAGTCAAAGGAAGAAGGCTGATATTATACACCATAGGTACTCGAGGTGTGTTGATATTGAGCGCTCCAAAGCCAGACTAAAGTTTACTTTTGGATTACCGTTGGCGGTACTTTACAAGATTCGTGTTTTTTTTGTTCAAATACAATATCAGAAATAGATTGAGTGAAATATTTTTCTGGAAATGTGAATGATGAACTACCTTCAATATTTTTATGTCAGATGATAGATGCCATAATAAAGAAGCTTTGGGATTGAGGTCATATTCTAACAGAGAATAACCAATATAAAACCAAATTAAAAGGCTCCGAAGATCCGAAAAGTGCAGAAAATGGTTCTCAGGATCTAAAACCATCTAGATAGCTCGATCAACGAAATGTAGCCCAACACTCCTTGGAATAGTTTGAAAATATTAGGTAAAAATTTCCTGGTGTAAGGTGTGGTAGAAACATACTGATTTCGACAGGTTCCAAATACGTGGCCAAAGCGATGTAATCAACAATCTTTCACTTTTGAATATGTTCGAAAGTGTCAGTAATATCGTGGATCATTTTCTTTTAGAATTAATTTGAGGTCAGTAATTTTTTTGGTTGAAAAAACAGTTTCTGCAAAACAACCAATTATCACCGATTGAATCAAATGAGCATATCATATCTATGATGCTTACTTATCGTGTGTTTTTTATTATTGGAGCATAAAAGTAGTAACAAGTTCACAGGCCTGTCGTTACCTTGAAATAAGTTTTCAAGGGAGAAAGTTCAGGGATGGAATTCAAATGTTTTTTGTGTCAAATCTACACAAATTCAGCTATACAATTGTTTTCTGACACTAACAGACTCCCAAGTATCTTTATCATCACGTTTTTGTTACTACTATGACATGGTTCAGAAAATTGAGATGTTGATATCGGAAGTAAGAGGAATTTGTCTTGGGACGACAACAAAGCACAAAAATTATGATAAAGACCTATATGTCTATGGAATTCCCGAAATTGGGACAAATGATAGAAAAATTTTGTTTATATTAATGATTTCATGCTAAAACATGAAAAGCGTCTTCTAATTTTGATTAGGCGTTGTATGAACAGTTAGCATAATTAGGTGTCGGGGTTTTGTTTGGATTTGCACAAATCTACACAGCGGCAACATTTGATGACAATTTCAGATTAAATAATTTTGTTTTAATAAAGAATTCGAACATCACCCTTGATATACGCCATGACACTCAAACATTGCCGTGTTAACGATGGGCATGAGCGGGCAGGATTGTGGCAACCAGTCCTTTATCAGAATGGATATTTGGGAAATTTTGAGACTCAGGTAAAGGACTACTTTTCACATCGCAGATAAGAAACACTTTCAAATAAAAGGTTTATAAAATCTTTCTTAAGAGAGCTAAGATGTGGGTAATGATATAAAGCGTAAAAACTAAATGGAATCACCAATCGAATGAATACAAAAGTTATTTTTCATTTGATTCCATCTCTGTTTGGGTTGTGATAAAAAAAATTTCACCAAGTCTGGATGAAGGCGATATCAGAGTGACCTATTCTTTTCATGTATCAAAAGAGATTATGAAGACGTTTAAACCAAATTCGACTGTGGATATTCTTCAAAATAATCCATGACATATTTTATTGAGGGTTTATAAGGAACTATCAAGAAGGATGGTGAATACTACATGAAACACACCCATATTTCCATTATTTTAAAAGAATTAATATTTTTGATAAATGTGAACTTTTTTAAATTAACTGGGAGAGAACTGACAGATCTGGGTCATTCCAATATATAAAAAGTTGATAATCAAAATCAGGCTGATAGCTTTAGTAAATCTCTAATCCTCTCAAGTAGCTATGAATGATTAGAAAGCTTTTTATTCTTCTGTGTCATTCGTTCATGCAAAAAGTGGCACCATACTTAGAAAGGAGTGTATCTGTTTAGATGGTAGTTCAATTATCAATTAGTTCAGTTAGTGTATCACAACCCAAAAACAACTTATTTGAATAGTAGTTTTTGCCCGACTGGTATTTAAGATGAAAATAAGTAAACCGATAGTAAACGGAATTATTTAACAGTAATGCTTCATCCTTTACTTATTGAAATAATTTTAAAGCATTCAACTTATCTAATTGTATCACTTGTCAAAGTGGCATACAATGGGAAGAGGTTGGAAGTGATTATAGCGTCATGATATCAATCCATCAGGACGTTGCCGCTGGTGGATTGAAGAAAAACTGGGCGTGACAATAAGTATTTTCTGCATTTATATTTTCCTGTATTGGGGCGCTTTTTTGAGTAGTTCATAAAAATATTTCAAATGTAAAAATTTAATATCGTATGCTCGTTTAATAACTAATGAATTGAACAAATTGTATATATTAGCGATTTGAAACACGCACGCGCAGATATGTCACGGACTGTTGAGTTGAAAACTAGTGATGGCAAAATAATCAAGGCACAACTCGAAGTACTAAAGTCTTCGAGAGTTCTGAGCTCGATGATTCAAGTTATTACTTTTTAAATTCAGCTTTCAACGATTTCTACTAACCAGGAACCGATATACCTTGAAAAGATATCATCCACTATACTAACCAAGGTATTTTTATTCGAAATTTGTAAAATTTATTCTCAAATCGACTCACCTGTTACTTTGCGATTCATCATTTGGATTGCTAGCTGATCAGATCTTTATTCAATTTGTCTAACTTAGTCTCTAACATTTCATGATGATAGATCGGGTTTTGCCACAACGTTATTAACTGGGCATTATGGTTCTTGCATTAATACGCGGCTTTGCATAGCAAGCATTCACTATTCTGATTATTTGGGCTTTTAGAGTGGTTTGGGGAACAATATTCGATGTTAATATCGCTGTCATCAACCCGCTTATCGAGTTTAATTTTTTTCGAAGTATTTTTTAATCTTCAACTTTATTTTGTCATTTCAACATTTTAAGTTATTTCTCTAGGAGTTCAACCCTCAAGTAAGTCTACCGGGTCTTCCATCTTAGATCATCCACCGTGATTACCAAAGTCATCGAATTTAGACATGTATGGTGGCGTAAAAATTATTTTATTGCTTTCCGCTTTATAAAATATACTTATTGCTTGCCAAAACATCACAGATGTTAAAAATTAGGGATTTTTTTAAATTAATAAAATATCCGTCTCTTCTAATATCTTCTACCGGTTTTTGCACTTAAAAATCCACTTCGTAAAATTTAAAAAATTAATTTAATAAATTATTCTCTTCCGATTGTCACTTCGTTCGTGTATTGAGGAAAGAATTGTTCTGAATGATTTTTATGATTTGGTATGCTTGCTGGTATGACTTCCGTAAACCTTAGCCATCCCTATGTGGTTTTCTTTAAGAATTTTTTTCCTCAAAATCTGCATTTAGTGACTATCGGAAAAAAATAACAATGTATTCAATTAATTTTTAAATTAGT
>JWZT01001076.1:8479-27561 GCA_000827895.1 Thelohanellus kitauei | reverse complement strand
GACACCATTGCTCTCAGATTCATGATTCCTTGTGTCATACCTAACTACAACCACCTTAACTTTAAGTTCCAATAGCGGCCTAAATGCAGCAAGAAACAAACAACATAAAAAGGGCACCAAACTCCGGGTATGGCCTTAGGATTGTAGAGTGCCCTAAAAGGAATCACTTGCATATTTGTTTTATAGGTATTCGAAAACTCTAAATTATAGGCAAATGTTCAAAGCATCCAGTTACGAACAGTCAACTTAACATTTTGTTAATTTTCTTTCAAGCTGGACGAAAAATTTTCAAACTGTCACAAAACCGCTCAGCTTATAGGAAGGAACAGCTGTATCCTAAAAGTTACGTAATAACAGACACTAAACTCCTGGATGGCCTTAGATGAGTGACCGAGAGACATGGACTTGCTAATGCAACGCTGGGCTTTAATCTCTTCGGATTTTTTAATACTCACCAGTTTTACAGAATAATTGCCTTAAGGGTTTCTAGATTCAAGATAGTATGGTTCAGATAAGATGTTTTCTGAATATAACAGAGGTTTAAATGATAACTTATTATGGTGTAGAAACAGAGTAGGCTAGTTAATGAGCTGGAAAAATGTGGTTGGCATCCTAAGGAGAGTTCATGCTTCAACGTTCTGTTAGATAGATGAAATTGTAATATTTATCAAAAAACATGGAAAAAACGCGACGCTAAATACGAATGTATTGGCATGTTAATTAAGGGCACTTTTTATGCACAATTGATGGTCCAAACTCATCGTACTCTGCTTTCGAAATTAAAATTTGTTGGAAGGTGCTCAAACTTCCCAGCAAAGATCCTCCCTTCCACACTGAATATTTTCTTTCTGCTGGAGCCAGAGTGTCAACTCTTACACTTACGGGTGCCAACTGTTTTATTTCTCTCGCTAAACGTTCTCGCATGCCTGGAAAAAGAGTGGATCCACCAGATAGTACAATCTTTGAATACAAAGATTGACGTGAATCGATATCGCAGCTCTGAATGGATTCATACACTGACTCATGAATGCCAGGCATCTGATAACCATCGAGGGAGGGTTGAAACAGCAGTTCAGGACAGCGTAACCTTTCTGAATCCAAGCTAACCAACTGGCCATCTGGGAGTTGATACGTTTTCTCATTCATTTTCCCCATAATTTTATTTTTATAATCAACAGCTACATAGCATAATTTCTCTTTCATATCCCTGGCAATTTCGCGCTGGGATGAAGATATGAAATTATGTCCCGATTCTCTGAGTAGCTTGATGAGATAGTCCGTCAAATCACGGCCTGCCAAGTCCATCCGTTTTATTGCATGAGATATCGAGTACCCTTCTACAATTGGAACGGTATGAGTCACTCCATCCCCCGAATCAAGCACCAATCCCGTAGTTAGACCATTGGAGTATATTGCAAGAGCTGCCTGCAACGAAATATATAATCCAGGGGAGTGAAATCTCTCAAAGAATATCTGTGCCATTCGTTCTCTGTTGGTTTTTGGGTTAAAAGGGGTGTCTGTGATGAGAACTGGATATTGTTCTGGCACTACGCGCAGTTCATTTCGATAAATATATTCCCAGATACGCTCCATACCATCCCAATCTATCACGACCCCATTTTTAACGGGATATTTGATTGCTACGATGCCTCTCTTCTTTGAGGCTTCGTGACCAAGAAAGTAATCTTTTTGAAATGACAGAGTCATGAGATTTTTGTGTTTAGGTTCTGCAACGATGGTAGGAAACTCAACGATAGGCATAGACTGGCCACTGAACCCCACTTTGCACGTCCCAGAACCATTGTCGAGTATAATGGACCGAAAAGAGCCTTCACAATCTTCCATTTTTGGCGTAAAACGTCGTCAAGAACAAGTTTTAGAATCCTCAGGTCTTCAATACTTCGATTGTAGGTTTTGTATCATACTGCGAATATTTCGACAAATAGGTCCATGGGGACAAATCAAGACGAATCAAATGAAGTATAGTGAAACCAACATTTATAATCAATGATGCCAATCGAGTGATCCTCCAAAACATTCCTGTTGATACAAGAGCGCACTGATCATTGAGATGGGTATGATGGCCATCCATCAATTTCACGTAATGTATTGGATAAACTAGAACTAAACGAAGTTCAGACACAGTTGTTATTTTGATCAAGATGAATTAGAAAATGTTTCAAGATGTGATTTTTAAAATCCAACATCCAGTAAGGACTATGGTTGAAAATCAAGATAAATTTTCAATTGAAGAAGGAAAATAGACAAACCAGACCCCACGGATGGCATTTTTCAGCTCTAAAATAATAGATAGGAAACAGAATATCGAATCTAGTTTCATGGTTCTTAGCAACGAGTTTGTATTACCAGATAATTTATCATTGTAATAGAAATTGTATCAATAATAGTTCGTAGGCATCAACTGGTGCTTTCACATGCACGTACTTTTCTAAGCAGACTATGTGGTCCTTAAATACGACGCCAGCCGCTTCCTTCATATTCCATGGAAGACTCTATCCACTTGCCTGATTGAAACAATTAAAATGTTGGGCTAGATAGGTTTTAATTTTACCTAATTTGCTCCATTCTTGAATCACTTAGGTTTATTATAACAAATTCCGAAAAGTTTTTCGATATTGTGGACAGGATGATTTGGTCTGTAGCCATAATATTCCAGGAATCCGATGATAAATCAAGAGTTGACAGAAAAAAGGGAGGGGGGAATATTAGGCATTTGTAGCAGATAATATTCCCTCGATTGGATAACTAACATAGTTGATGAACAAAGTAAGGCATCACAAAATCGTATCTGGCTAAAAAATAGTAGGTTTTGTAATTCCCCATCAAACTTTAAGCTTAATGGTTCACTTCCTGCCCTTAGAATCCATTCACTTGGCGTTGATCATGCATTTGGGATACAATCTCTTGACTGTTAATTCTTTCATCAAACAGCAGTGTCATCCTATCTTCTGCCATAAATCAATGCTCGTAAAACCGACCGCTAGATACCATAAATAGCCTCGGGTATCGTCGACAAGCAATTAAATTTCTGTTGTTCGTTTATGTGCAGCATGATTCAGATTCACGCAAACGATTTTTTTGACTGCTCGCAGAAATTCTCTGAACGAAAATGAAAATATCAAGTTTACGCTATCAAAAGATACTCATCATTCAGGATTTTTCATGGCGTCTCATACTTATTGGCGTCTTATTATTTTCAACCGGGCATCACAATTTCAGAATTTAGATTCGCTTTATACGGGTACGATAATTTATTTAGTTTTATTTTAGAGTACAGCAAACGATTGCAAGTTTCGTTCATTTACAAGGTATGGATTTTGATGTGCCTGCTTAAAAATGCTTTCGTGGCTCATATGGTCTAAGAATTGGGCATTGAAAGTTCTGTTACTCGAAGTCCAAACAAGTGTTTGTTTGAAATCCTTAATGAACATTGAGTGATGGGACCACTTGTTGACACTAAAGTAAAAAGAAGTATGATAAAATGACTCTTGGGAATCTATTTTTCGTCTTCTAAAAAACAACGAATATCCATCTGGGACCAAGAAATTGTTGGGTTTCCAACGATGTTAATTTTCACAAAACCCCACTTTATTGTCAAAAATTATGTTGAATATTCGCGATTGATTCAGGAAAATTTAGGCGGTGCATAAAATATAATTCGACCTAGTTACAGCCTTGTTGAAATCTCAAAGTGGAATCATACAAACCAATCACCACAGAGGACAACCTTAACTGTGTTGATCTCATTGAAATCGTTCTCAAAAGCGACGCCATCACTTAATAGCTAGAAGATTTTCAAATGCGAATCATTCAAATCTGAAAATACTTCAACCATCTCTCAATTTCGAACCTTGCCTCTATAAGTTACCCCGAATTTCATTATATTGCTGGTGAGATCTATTCTTCTGGCTTTAATGGGTAGAAAAAAATGGGAACGAGGGAATTATCAAGATATGACTTTAGTCCAGGTGTTTCGATAATTCGTGATGAGGTTTGCAGAAATATTACTGGGCCCATTTTGTGGGTGCACTTGAGTAAAAAATGGATAGAATATGATCCCGAGCCGATTGCAGAATTCCCAAGTACTTATAAAAATTCAACGGGGAAAGGAACCGTCAAACTCAAGCCGAAAATTTCCTTCGGAAAAATGAAATTCCATATATCTTAACAGACCAACCAAACCCCAGACTGTGTTACAAAAATGATTTCTCTGTTTGAATGTTTTTCCAGGACAGAGGGTGTAGTGGCTCTAGCAGATTAAAATTTATCTGGATTAAGTTCAAATAAATCTTGGGTCGAATAATCTCAAATCACAAATCATGAAGGTCACATCTTGCTTTTTCCGGTGTCAGTAAAGTTTTAAATTTCATTTAAATAATCTGAGCAAGCGTAGAGAATGAACGCGATCACACGATTGTTAAGGAAACAGAGTTAACTGAAAGACCGTTACATTCACGATCATAAAGAAAATTTAAAATACGTTTGAAATGCTATATTCGTTTAATTTGGATTGATTGAAAAATTGCTTGTCGTGTATGAGCGATAAAATCGATTTTAACTGTCAGAATTTTTTTTATCCCGATATTGAAAAATAAAAAAATAACTAAAAAATAGAAACTGTTGTTATTTCAGATTTTGCATAGGTATCGTCACAAATCACCGCTCTTCATCACGTTACTTTACGGATTATCTTCCACATGTCATTCATTTTTCCGAATTGGACTTGAAAAATTCAAACAAATTCCGAATTTCAAAATTTATTTTTCGTTCGATTATTTATGACCGCCAAATCGAGTGCGCATAACCATTCATATCTAAATGCTAATGCAGCAAGAAGAAGTTCTCGCAATTGTTATTGACAATGGATCTGGTATGTGCAAAGCTGGGTTCGCTGGGGATGATGCTCCAAGAGCGGTTTTTCCCTCTATTGTAGGAAGACCGAGACACCAAGGTGTGATGGTTGGAATGGGCCAGAAAGACAGCTACGTTGGTGATGAGGCTCAGTCAAAACGTGGAATTTTGACTTTGAAGTACCCAATCGAGCATGGGATAGTTACCAACTGGGATGACATGGAAAAAATCTGGCATCATACCTTTTATAATGAGCTTCGCGTGGCCCCTGAAGAACATCCGATCTTGCTAACGGAGGCCCCTTTGAACCCCAAAGCTAACAGAGAAAAAATGACTCAAATAATGTTTGAAACGTTCAACACGCCAGCAATGTACGTGGCGATTCAAGCAGTTCTTTCACTATATGCCTCTGGTAGAACGACCGGTATCGTGATGGACTCTGGAGATGGTGTGACGCACACAGTTCCCATATATGAAGGTTACGCCTTGCCACATGCCATATTGCGATTGGATCTTGCTGGCCGGGACCTTACCGACTATTTAATGAAAATTTTGACCGAAAGAGGGTATTCTTTTACCACAACAGCAGAACGCGAGATTGTCAGGGACATTAAAGAGCGCCTTTGCTATATTGCCCTTGATTTCGAACAGGAGATGTTGAGCTCTGCCACAAGTACAAGCATTGAAAAGTCTTATGAGTTGCCCGACGGTCAGTTGATTACTATCGGTAATGAAAGATTCAGGTGCCCCGAAGCCATATTTCAGCCATGTTTTGTAGGTATGGAGTCAACAGGTATTCACGAAACCACATATAACTCGATCATGAAGTGTGATGTGGATATCAGAAAGGATTTGTATGCCAATACGGTGTTGTCTGGTGGCTCAACGATGTTCCCAGGAATTGCAGATCGTATGCAAAAAGAAATCAGTACATTGGCACCATCTACAATGAAGATTAAGATTATTTCACCTCCAGAAAGAAAATATTCAGTGTGGATTGGAGGTTCCATTCTTGCTTCATTGTCAACATTCCAGCAGATGTGGATTTCAAAGCAAGAGTACGACGAAAGTGGCCCAGCGATGGTTCATAGAAAGTGTTTCTGATCATAAAAACAATTCAAGAATATGAATTATTTTTCTTTTTTCTTTTGTGTATTTTGAATCTTAAAATTAATGCAGTCAATAATTATTGATGTTTTAGCATTGTTTATTGATTCATCAGCTATCACCGTTTCCCCTTTTCAATTTTTGAAGAATTCAACATGTTTTTACATTATTTAGTTTTGGCTCGTTGCCTTTATCACATATACTCTAAGTTTACAGCCTTTGGATGGATGTTGATTGATGGGTATACACTTAAGAGAGGCCTCGACGTTCAGAAATTTACAAACAACTCCTCAATTTAATTGTGCTTAATTATTTTCCAGTCAACAAATTTCATGGTGGTATGTTCCAGGCTAAACCGTTTTAATTTTTTTAACGGCTTTTTTATATTTTATTTAAATGATAACAAAGTCAAATCTCGAAGAACTTGGATGAGACTTTCACAGATTCCAAATTTGTATTAGGTTTTTTGGAAGACAAATGTAGGCAACGATTCGTTGGGCGCCTCTGGCATCTCTATGTTGATGCGATCTCAAAAAATCGGGGATAAGACAGCCATAAAATATTCGAAGTAAAATCTCACTTTCAACAGAACAGCCACGACTCTTCCACAACTCCAGGTGATGGTTTAGTGGGTGTTTTATTTATTTCAAAGGTTTTGTTTCTTATAACCCTTTATTCCTAAAATTATTTATGAAACTTGATGAAAAAACCGGAAAATATAAACAGCGCGTGCATTGATATACCAGTCTTTGTCAGTGAAAGTAACCAATTTTATACTTGGTGAGCTAAATACATTTAAATTGTGTTGCATCAAAACTCAACGACCCTCCTACTCCTACTGGTCGAGGTAAAGCATTGCTGCACGAGGTTGCCCGCGCGCAGTAAACAAATCGCCAAATCATTGAAAATGGATTATCAAGAGCTAGAACTTTAAATAATAGAAATAAAGATTAACTATTTAAAAGTGAAAAGTTTTCGGATATATCCATAGATTTTTCAGAGATTATTGTGTTTCACCGCCCGTACAAGAAATCCGCTATTTTGAGAATCCTAAGATCGTCATCTTCTGACGTTGTTGAACTCTCTTTTTCAGGTAATACCAATTAACGTCTATTTTCTGTGTGTCACCATGGAGATCCTCAGGCGAAACAAAATTATTTCTATGGTTCACTCTATGATGAATGAAACCCAAAAGTTCCAACCCATTATATCAACTCCACCAATCGATTATTATTGTAGTTCCAGGCTCAAAAACATAAGCTGATGACACCATGAAGAGTTAGTGAGGTTCTATCCTGAACTACAACCATGAGAATTTTATTGTTAGAGCCCATTTCGATTGCACCCATAAGCCATCCATCCAGACCACAGGTTCCCAAACCCTTGCCCGCGGGGTTCCAAATTTTTTGAATTTATTTAAAAGAACTAAAAAAACAGATTAAATTAAAGCACATATTCAGTATGGAAATTTCTAAAACTGTTGTGGTGTTTAATTCCTTTATTATCTATTTCAACAAAAATGTGCACAATAAAAGTTAAAAATTACCTAGTTTCTACAATCTTATAAAATTAAAAGAGCGTACGACACAATTTCGTCGTATGATACAAATGT
This sequence comes from Thelohanellus kitauei, assembly GCA_000827895.1. NCBI lineage: Eukaryota > Metazoa > Cnidaria > Myxozoa > Bivalvulida > Myxobolidae > Thelohanellus > Thelohanellus kitauei. Next base: position 19,970 of record JWZT01001076.1, on the reverse strand, counting down.
TTAGGTGTCAGCACTAAAGGTAATTTTGTTTTTATCCATGGAAATGGATGAATCGAATGATATCTCTGATACAGCTTAAGTGGTACCTTTTGTTCGAGCAATTAACGACAACTATGATGTCATCGAAAAACTACTAGGACTTGAATCTTAAGATTCAACAACAAATCGAAGCGATCTGTTCGAAGCTCTTAAAAATCTTGCAGAGAAGAACAATATGGAATGGGAAAAATTGGTGAGTATATGCACAGATGAAGCTCCGGCAATGGTGGGTCGTAAATCAGGATGTCTTGCATTTCTCGAACGATTTCTAGGTTGCCCAATACTTAAATATAATTGAATTCTTCACCAAGAAGCTTTGTGTCAGAAAACATTGAATATTAAAAATGTCATGGATGTTGTTGTTCGATGTGTCAACCAAATTCGCGGCTGTGCTCTGACCCGGTGAGAGTTCAAGCAGTTTCTTTCTGAAACAAATCAATTACAAACAGATTGGGAATATATTTTGAATGATGACGGGCTCATTGATCTGGCATTCGTGGTTGACATAACGTCTCATTAAAACTCCTTAGATGAGAGGATCCATGGAAAAGACAAAATATTCACAAATTTGTGTGATGAAGTCTATGCATTTAAAAAATGAAACTTCGCCTGTTTATCAGACCGCTTACCGAATGAATTTAAGATGCATTTCTAACTCTCAAGGCAAGTTTACTAGAAAAAAAATTTAACTTTTTACAGTATCAGATTAAACTGGAAAGTCTTCTTGAGGCGTTTGAATCTTGATTTGATGAAGTTGAAAAAGAGAAGAATAATGTCGCACTCTTCACAAATCCCTTTTTGTTTCCTGAATCAAAGATTTATCATTAACATGAATTCCTTCCACTACAGGTTGTTGAATTGAAGCGTAATTCTACTCTGAGAAGTAGATTTCTAGAACACAGTGTTACACCTTCACTTTGCCAATTCATTTCTTTCTAGCGACAACTGCCTGCAGAACAGTTTCAAAAAAAGCGTTCGTTCCCCAAAAATACATTTGTAGGGTAAGTTCTACCTATAGATGTGACCAGCCATTTGCAGCGATGACAATTATAAAACTAAGTAACGTTATAGGCTCACAGATAGTAACCTCTCACCACTTGTAGTATTGGGAACTACATCGTTGTGCCCAGACATCGAGAAACTGGCATTGAAGCAAAATTGAATTATTGTTAAGAAAATGTCATATTTTTAACGGATACGATTTTTGAAACCGATTTATCGTTTAATATTATTTTATATCATGAATTGATTGAGATTTTAAAAATGGGTGATTATATTTTGGAATAGATTAAATAGGCTTATAACCAGATTAAGGTACTTAAAATTAAATAAGGCAGTGGCCCGCCGAACTTTTCAAAAGGGATTAAATTGCCCGCGGCCTGTAAAGCTTGGGAATCGCTGATCCAGACAAACAAACTGTTCTACCATCATGATTCTTTCGTTTGAAAAGCTTGGTATCGTCTATTTCTACTATTCTCCCCATGCCTCCAATTTTTCCAGACAGTAAAATTAGTCAGCATTTACGCGTTTCCCTAAATAAATGCAAGAACTACACATGTTAAAGTACATATAGTCTACGGCTGTGGTTTTATTCACTCGTGTTTGTTTCATACTGAATTGTATATTTCATTTTTCACTCCAGAGATATATGAACATCAAATGCTTTTTTAAGTCCATTTTTGTTTGGTCGAACAAAGTGCCAAAAGTGGGTGATTCCCCTTTCTTACACTTCTTGCAGTGATAAAAAAACCTCGAAATATGAAAAATTTAGGCGATAAGTATCAAATGCACAAAAAGCAATTACAAAATTTTCCTACACCGTGTTTTGCATTAATAAATAGATATCCGAACGTATTTATTGCGCACCTCAAATATTGAAGGTTATTGCAAACTGTATTTTGGTACATTTACACTCTATTTGTCAACATTTTTTTCCAGATAATATGATTCAGGCTTCTTGATCAACTAATAACGTTAATATAAGCAGAAAATATCATTCAGAAGTTCCAGAATATCGTAATGAATAACCATGAATATTTGTGGTGCGCAATATATATGTTAGAATATTTATTAATTAATGCAAAACCTGGTGTTGTAAATTTAAAAATACACACAATATTACTATTGAGTGAACTTTTATGTAAGATTATTTAACGTATGGATTGACCAAATTAACACCTGTTTATACTGTATAAATTTTAAAAAGGTTATTTTGCCTAGTGATATATTGGTAACTAACAAGAATTTATCTGTTTTACGATGATAATTATGGTTCGAATGTCCCCGCAATCACTACAAACGTCACATTGCAACAGACCAATTTCAAATAAGAATTCCAGGCACCTTTCTTCTGTATCTAAGGGGCCAGTGAATAGCTGTAAGAAATTTTTCTCGTATATTCGCTGTTAATTTTATGAACTTGACCGAAAAAACCTGTGCAGCAGTTTTTAACCTTGGCTCGCTTACTTTATGTGGCAAAACTCCCATTCATATAGGACATAACGGATTACTTTCACGAAAAAATGTTATCTATTTAAATAAATATTCCCTGGGTTTGCCACCCTCAACTAATGACAAACACACCAATTTTCGAGTTAGACGCATTCAAGGAGTATTATCTCTGAGTAACCCACAAACGCGCACGCTCTAACCCAATGGCCTTTTGTTGGAGTATTCACATATATCAGTTAGAAGAGACCCCAAATCATTTAAGAAGAAAATTTAATAACTTAAGTTAATATAGAATGAAATTCAGCAGCTTTGGTCTGTATTCAAAAATCACAAAACTCATCAAGAGCCCTGGCTTCACACAATCATTTATGTGACTCTGGAGCTATTTGCTGGAGATTCTCCTTATGTTTTTTACCATTCTCGAGCTTAAGGCCCCCAAACACTATCAACATTTTGTGTGGGTTCCGCTTCGAGTGACAAACCTCTCGGGATGGTTTACTGTTTTATGTTAAAGACCACCGTTTTCCTTGTCAAACGAACTTTATATCCCCTATTAGTCACTTAAGATTATTTATTCAGCTCTAATATGCTCCTGAACAGTTGAAACGCGAGTATTGCTATCGTGCCGATCGACGGAGGTTAATTCCTCCTATATTATATCAATGCTGATGTTCATTCGATTCACACTCTGTTATTCTTGAACACCACTACCCACTTAAACGCCTCCATAGTTTAAACGATGTATTTCCTTCTCAAAGTTATGGTGAAGTTGACAATATTATGGTGCCTACTCTCAGGTAGGATTTTGATAACCTAGAAAAGCTTTAAATCTTCAAAACTTCCTTGTACCTTGTAAGAGATATTCGTCCATTTAAATAATAACGGTAGACAATTTACCGTGGATCCCTCTATCAATTTCCTCGCAAAAGCCAAATAATTGTCTGATTTTCAGATATTTCTTTAGTTACGCCAGTCTACACTCCAATCGCTATTGATTGATAAAAGGCTAGTTGTATCACGAATTTTTTGGTCCGATAACCAAGTGAAAAATAATATATATAATTTTCTCTTTTTCCGAACTAGTCCTTTATTAACCTTACCTATCAACACGGGTGTAAAACATTTAATGCAAGGATAAAAATGATGTTTTCTAGCCTGGCATCTCAACCCAAAAGTATTAAAGGTATTCTGTGGCCTTCTTCCTCAAATCTGTTGGTTATGGACTTCGTTATATTATTCGTTTAAAATCAACGAAACCCGAGTTAGGTCTTTGGCAATTCATATTTTTGCATTAAATACCCTAACTATTTGCGTTTTTTTGCAATTATTTTTTATCTTGAAGGTGTTGGATATATCTATAGTATTAACAGATCTGGTAACAGGGATAAGTTATCAGATGGCTGATCACTGGCTGGCTACCTATGGGTCATGCAGAGTTCTACTGGAATCCACTTCTACTCTAATAGTAGGAACTTACTATGTTCGATACGGTTCAGAATTAACCAGTAAAATTATTTTGGCATTGTGTCCACCTATGTATTCTTGGCGTCACTCGCTAAGTCAATACTTTAAAGAGTTCTGCTCTCGAACAAGATATTCCTGGAATACAAGAGTTGATTCTGATTCAATTTTGAATAATTATTAAAAATGTAAATTTTGTTTCTTTTCAGAACCACAACATCGTGTAAAAATCTGTCTGGGTAAAATAAGACGCGCCTTTAAAATAGAATATTTCTGTTATATGAACATCACAAATGATAAAGCATTGACAGCTATGTGACTCAAGTTTATTGAAATGAAAAAATTTGACTACTCCAAACACGTGTTTTATTGTTCAGATCGCGACTTGATCTATGACCTATATTTCTAGACTACCCAGTTACACCTCACATTTATTCTTAGTTCAATTAATTTTAGAGAATTATAGCATTTAACTGTTTTTAGTTTCAGATTTAGAACGCAAGACATCTGGTGGTGTGCTGTAGTGAATCGTCGGCTATGATGCAAGCAGGGAAAAATATCAATCACCTTTTATATATAATAACAAACCTCTCATAAACTGACTAAAATGAAACGGGCGGTCGGTGGTCCGTTAAACCTGACTTTCCTCAAATGGGAATCGATTATATATTGATATAAAATACGATAACATTGCATTTATGCAGATTGTTGCCTTATTCTGGGTCAAAAAAAGCCAGAAATGTCCCATAAAACATTTATGACCCGTATTAAATATGTGTGTGCAGTGACTGGGACGATGTGTTTAAGATTGAAACTTTTGAAATCGTCAGGATGCTTAATACAACTATCGCGGTGACGTCACTGTATAAAATATTTCATGATGATTTGGAAGTATTTTTGTTGATTTTCTTTGTCTATAACATCATAAAGTCAGTCGATAGAGGCAGGGAAGTGGTCCATTGTAGCGGCATATGCGTAGTTGTAATTGATTCGCTATTATTTTCGGCATTTTGTCCTGAAAGGATAAATAGAACAATCAAAGAATAATGACTTTAAATAGACGCCCACATTCTTTTTGATATTTAGTTAACGATTCACAAAATAGTGAATAGAAAGAAACAGAATATCAATCAAAAACTGAATTGTTTACCATTCATACTCTGGTATAAAAATGATAGCATTGTTATTTATTCTTGCATTTGTTACCCAAATCTTTGTTACTCTTATAGGGACAGTTTTTTGGGACAATGATAATCATTCTGTTTTATTATATCACTGTGGCCAATTACTTGAGATCCGTTATCAGTCTGGACGGTTTCTTATCGCATAATTTCAGTTCCTGAACGATGCCGAAAGGCGCCACCTCCCAACCAATGCCGAATGATGACTAAGGCCTATTATTTTGACGACGAGGAAGGAAGATGCAAAGAATTCACTAACTGTGGCACCTTTACCAACGAAAACAGATTCTCTACTAAAGAAGAATGTTTTTTGCATTGTTTGAGTCCTACTTTGGTGAGTTCGCAAGGTAAAACGTGAGTAATCTAGATTGTCTCGTTGATTGGAAGGCTCCTGACGAGGAACCTAATCCTGTTAAAGGCACTCTTTATGCTTTCAATCCAAGAAAAGCTCGCTGCGTGGGCTTTAAAGATATGACTTTCGATATCAGACCGATGATCTTCGAAAGGTTTGATCTATGTTTGGAGAATTGTTATGAATAAATCGATACAAATTTGACCAGATAGAATATACGGATATATTATTAAATGTTACGATATATTTACTAAACCCTTAATAATAAATAAATCTGTTACCCACTACTTCCCACTCTTATTATGCTTAATTGAGATCAAAATTCTTTTAGTGACGTTTCAGGCAAATATCTGTGAAGATTCGCCATCTTGTCCCTCATTAACTGCATCCATTTTCGATTTTAAACACGTTCAGGTTTATGTATCATCGTGCAAATCCATATAAAACTGATTAATAACCTCAAACATCGTCACGCTTCTATTTCCGTTAATTTTTACAGCTTCAGATTTGATATTTTGCCGTTCATAAAGCCATAATTTCAACTAAATATAAAGTTATAGGCCCTACTCCATGTTATTTGACCTGAATCAACATCAGTGTGACTGAGGCGAGCCCCAGTTAACCCTGTCTTACAGTTTTCGTTATCTATCAACGTAAGCAATCCAGCATTCATTAAAAAATGGCTATTTTGACATCCTCACTACCGATTCTCTGGCCTGCACGATTACATTTCAGGAGACACTGGCGCATTTATCCCAAGCTTGAAAATCTCTTTATGGGGGTTGTTCCGCCCAGAGTTCATTCTACCTATTGATATTTAGAGAAGGACTATCTTATCATGCCTAACCATCTACCCAAGGTTAACTCACCATCATTGACTTAGTGGCCTCAAAATATTTCCCGCGTTTGGAAGAATTAAAAATTCATTCTTGATGATTTTTTACACAGATATTTTTCAAATTGTTAATGAGCCACAATTCACCTAATATTTAAAACTCAAACCAACGAATGATAATCAGGTAAAGCAGCTTTAGTGAGCTAAGTCTGGTTGGGTTTGTTGGGAAAAGTTCAAACTGTCCAGGGCGTCCTCATTGTACCGAGGCCAGCGAGGATCTTACAAGTAACAGCCTCAGTACTGTAAGGCTCGACGCATTGAGCCAACATTGTTATACTCTTGTTTCGGTCTTTTATATCCAGTTGTTGAGAAAAAAAGTGTTTTAAACCTCACCAAGGGCATTTAGAATTAGATTCATGAACTCTATTGCATTAACTCATGCCAAATGTTATTCACAAGGAATCAGAAACTTTTCGTTGACCAAGGGCCACGTGCCAAATTAATCACTCCCAAAATTATTAAAAACACAAAACAACTAATTGTAACTTTAGCCTGGTTACACATAACTAATTGATAAACACTTCAATCCAAGATGTTTGTGCTTTCAAGAGCGCGATTCAGTGAAATTAGAAAGTTTCTTACTGGCTTGTAGTTTAGGACCGCAGTAATACACCATTTTCTCCCCAAAAGTTTCAAGACTATTTCAGATTTTCGATGATGGCTTTCGAAAGTTCGATTTGTTATAATAAAGTTGAAATTTTAAAAATATTCACGCTGAATCACTCAATCCAATCATCGTAAAGGATTACAGGGTTTAGGTTATTGAGTCCTCAAGGTTTGTATCAATAGCGTCACGACTAGAATCTCTAAAATATCTAAATTATTTCTCGACAAAAAAGTTAGAACATTTGAATGGTAAAATCTGAACATTTGAACGGGAAATCGTGTTTGACAATATCTATTTGTCTAAACTAGAGTGTAAGTCACAAATTGGCCTAGACCCGCTTTTAATAATCAGGTGGTTTGCCAATTTCCTCGAGGCAGGTTCTTAGGGAGCGCCGCATGCAGAGCTACTAGTATGACTCGTTTACTCCCTTGCGGGAACTGGATTATATCACCAGCATTTCTGGGAATTTTGACCGTTCGCTTGCCTTCAGGGTACTTTGACACCTGCTTGATTCTTCGGAGGTGCTTGGATGTCCGTCCATATCTTCGCTACCCTTAAGACACAAGTCACCCACTACCATATATACGCGCGTTGTTGACCTGAAGTTTAGTCAGCTCTAGCTTAAATATGGCCTTGTCTGAACTTAAACAGGGTCCCAAAACTGCTGCAAGAAGTGGGGGGGGGCCAAAATAGATGTTCGGTCTCACTAAACTGAGAAAGTACGAAACGTTATTCCGAGCTCCAGAATCGCTCAAATTGCCATCCGCACAAGAGTTACCACAGGCTTAGTGGAACTCCGGAAGTTCTAGGAGGGTGGAGATAGACTCTCGAATGGTCGGTTTCCAGGTATGGAAATAATATCCAAAACCACGCTGGATTGAATCACAACCTGAAAGGAGCCAAGTTATACAGGAAGAAATTGCTCAGGTGTAACAAGCCCAAATAGAGTTTGATGACAAAATCATAGTTGAAAAAATATTTGAACAATCAATGAAGCAGAAAGCAAAGGAATTGGCAATACTAAAATTGCTTGGTATTAATGATAATTGAAAACCTGACAGGTATCGTCAATGTAGGTCAAATTTTTTGATCTAATTTGAAAATTATCAAAAAATTGAACAAAGAATAGCTGAAAGAAACCCACCCTGGATTTAAGTATTAACAAAGCTAGTTTAAGCTCCTTGAGTGTTTCTCACACAAACTAACTGATAAGGCTTGTATCGTTTGATCTAGATAGGGGTTATGAGAAGCGTAATATCTGGAACCCAAAATATTTTAATTGTACATTTCATGTCCTCCAAATTTATGGAAGATAAGGTTTTTGAATTTTGAGATTTTGTCATATCGAATTTATCTCATTAAAAATGAGAAATTTGCATTTTCGTGTTTTATCGTATATACACAATGAACTATTTTTTTCTTACTTTGATTTTACCAATTCTCATAAATATCCATGCTTTAAAAGGTATTCCTTTAGTTAATTCTTGTCGGACCTCATTGCATTAAGCCTCCAAAAACAGACATTTGTCTGGGGATCACGGAAACGTTTTACTATGACCCATCAGACAACAGCTGCAAGTCATTCCCTTTTTGTAACTTGGCGGTGACCTCTAATCATTGGGAATCTCGAGACGATTGCAATTCGAATTGTACAAGCGTCAAAATCGTGAAAAGGAAAGGTGAATTCCTTGTCTATATCTAGCATGTCTTCACGACTGGGGAGTAGTTGATCCTACATACAAGCACAAACACGGTGTATATCGATATTCATTCAACCCAAGACTAGCTCAGTGTGTGGTGTATACATATAATGGATATTACGAAAGACCCAAAATTTATAGTTCCCTAGCGTTGTGCCAAAAGAAATGCTTATATTGACCGAACAAATTTAACATACAGATTAGTTTTTCGACCATTTGTTTTTAGTGAATATTTCACTGTTTCCAATTTTCTTACTTAGAGATCCGAGGATAGTTTTGCTGTTGAATCATATAATCATAGGCCTACACATGCAGTGTGTGTCATTTAGTCAACGGTTCTCATTTTCTGTTCTGAATAGTTTCTGCTCGTTTCCTATGACGTCATTCTTTTGGAACAACATGTATTGTTCCAACAGATATCGATCATAATTCCCCATCTGTTTCTTATGATTTAAGTACGAAGAGTCCCAGAAAAACGGAGTTTAACTAATTGATAGTTTATCCTACCAAATCCTCGGTTTATTGATCAATAATTTAAAATATATACCATGTAATAGATAGTCAAAAAGTTCGACAAATATGGATTGTTGTCATCTTATTCGCTTCTAACAAACTGCTCAATTTTTTGACCGAATTATACCGTAAAGACAAGTATTGGAAATTATAGTTTGTCACAGTTTTTATTAGGTCCCTGTATGTACCATGTCCTAAGAGAAATGCAGAATATGAATGTAACATCGGAAATAAAACATTGATTAATAGATTCAAATTTTTGGCCGTTCCCATATTTTAGGAGCCGAAAATGTGAATAAAAATAGGTTAATTCACGCAAATATTTGTGAGACGGTTGACGATTAAACTCAGGCAAACTGGAACTAAATTAAACTTATAAAAACAGAATTCAGTATTAGATTAGGTGGATATGAGAGTGTTGGTTCATAGTTTTCTGTTTCCACTTCGATCGAGATTCCTTTCATATGAATAATATTTGACCTCAGGCCCTATCTTGGATTTAATCCGACAGAAATAATTTATTTTAAATAAACCATTGAAAAAATGTTCACACGAATTAAAAAACGATTATAAATATCAGAATCGAAAACGGGTATTGTTTGTATGTACAACTTATTGCCAGTTAGATTATTTAATACGAAGAATTGTAACCAGAAAATGACTTGGGTACCAGCATACGAGGGTGTTTAAACAAATACCGGTACATTTATTAAAGTAACTTATTAATAACCACATGCCGTGTCGCCGTCAAAATTATACTATTGTTTTAGGGAACGAACATCAGATAGCCATCCTACTCACCTGTAGTTAAGATAGTGCTCATCTCTCGTCAAATTAACACCCACATCCTAGGTCCTTTTCCATTTGGGGTTGCGTTACCTAGAGATTATTTGCTTTTTCAGATAAATTTCCTGCTACTCCTCAAGGTGAGGGTAGTATACCATTCACAAATTATAATGATAGACAAGGAGAAATTTTTGTGTTAATTTTTAATCGTCGAGCCGATACCGCGCAATCCTTCAACAGTTTCCAAATTTTTAATAACTGAAATAAAGCTTTCGCAGTTCTAGTCGGTGAGTAATAAAGCTTAAATAATTTAAAGGATTCTTATTGCCACCATTTTGCGATATCGTCCTTTGGTGGCCGCATCGAAGGTGTACAAACATTGAGGCTATCGTTTGATACAACTGCAAAGTTTAATCCCCGTGTTTTCATCAAGAATAATCTCGTTAAACCTGATCACATTGTCAATTTTTAAGGTATAGATTTGATCTCATTCGGCTGAATCTAGCATAGAAAATTTAAAAGATTTCTTGCCCCAGGATTCTAACAAGTTTTCGACATATCTATAATTGGGATGGCTCATATTTACCTAGAGTACATGTTTTTACTGAATTTGATAAAAGGCAGATATCTACACAGCAGGAACACAACGAAATCTTATGGGATGTAAAAATCTTCAATTCCTAGCCTCTAAACGATTATGGACCACTTCATTGTAGTATAAAGCTGATATTTCTCCTACAGGAGTTTTCAAACTCTAAATGACACTGGTACCAATTTCTCTAATGCTATGGAACAGAGATTTTCAAAACTTTAAATGCTATGGACCCCAAATAAATTTCAAGTTAGGGTGTCAGACCCCTATACGCTTTTTACGGACCCAAAGTCGCAAACCTCTGCTACATAACCCTCGGTAGTGTCCATGTAACACTGTTTTGTCGTCGGGGACAGTATCTTGGGTCTAAATGTGATTTATTGAAAAAGTCACATTTTACTGAAAATAACTTTGTGTATATTAAAATTCCAAATCGATTTTGAGTGCCATTTCGAACAATGGAAATTTTCTAACTATTTACACAGCACTTAGATGATTATTATTCTACTCAGGGTCTGAATTGGAAATTTTCGATAAAAATGCTATTATATTGTGAAAATATTGATGGCTGTTTTTGATCCGATTCTCATCGACATAATTTTAATACTGTCCTTTATGAATATCCTGTATTCTTCCGTTTCAGGCTGATCGCGTTCAGGCTCAGAAGTTTAATCATCTTTTATATCAACGGGAATTGTTCTGATTCTTTGACGAAAGATAAACATTCACAGCACCAGGAACGAAGTTACAACCTTTCTTTGAATATTATGAATAACTCTTTTGCGTGAAAAGGGTTTTGAGATGGGGTTTTGGGATAGCATTTACTCAATTTTATGGGGATATCGATTATTAACTTCCATAATCATTCATTTTTCAAAAACAAAAGCTGAACCCCTACTCATTCTTAAGTGAGC
>JWZT01001075.1:33512-46295 GCA_000827895.1 Thelohanellus kitauei | reverse complement strand
TATATTTTATTCAAAATGAGAAGTTAATACGAGTTGATCTTCGTTATCCTTCAAGATTAGACCTTGTGTCAAATAACCGAATTGTTGATATAATCGCATTCAGTCCACGTGTCGTCTATTTAACAGGTTTTTATTTTGTTAACAAAGAATCTACTAAAAAGTTTCATTCGCGTAAATATGAATGCCAGCCTTTGATTAAAGATGATGCATTTTGCTACAGCAAAAATAACGAGAAAATCAAAACGTATGTGTGCGGTCCTAAAAACTCTAAATGTTTACGTGAGTTAATTTCAACTATTTAGGACAATTTTGTGTCGGATTCCAGTGCGGTAGTTCAGAATGTCTGAGAAATGCAGTGAGATGTAATGGAAAGAAGGAATGTTTGGACGGATCAGATGAAAATGGATGTACCAGTAAATGTTGTTATAAATAGAAAATTGTACCTATCCAATGCATCTGTGTGACAATAATTGTATCCATAACGACATATTATGTAATCAATTTATAAAAACAGGTCCTTCCAATAAATATGAATACAATCCCAGACTTACTACGCATGCTACGACAAACGATAAATATATTTGATTGCGCTTTAAGAAATATATACAACATTTAAGCTGTTTTATTCATAGCATATTTATCAAATTTTGAGCTTTTACTTTGGATACATCTATTATAAATTGACAATTTGAATTCTACATTATATAAATAAAATTAATCACAACTGTCCAAAGAATTCATCAAAAGGAAGTAAAACATACCAACTTTAATGAATTAGGAAATATTTTGATATCATCTAACCATATATTGTCGATAGCCAAATCCTTAAAGTTATTATTAATTTATTTGAAACAAATTATCCTTCTGTCTATTAAATTTAATCGAAAGTAAATTGAAAAATTTATCAATTGAAAATTATCATATTATCTACAGTCAGCGCAGGGAGCGATCGCAAGATTGGCATGGAATTCTAAAACGTAAGAATAGGTAAGGGCGAATGCTTTACGAGTGAGAGTCTCTCACTATTCGAAACTAAGCCAACTGAGGCCTATCACTACAAAAGTTCTCATAAAAAAAGATGTAATCCAAAAAATCTAAAACTGTTTATCTGTTAAAAATCTAATAAGTATATAGTATTCAGTGATAATATTTCCAAAAAAATGTGATTAAGAAAACCTGCTCCGATTTAAAGAAACTGGTTAAGAAGAAATTCTAAAAATTGATAATTTATCAGTTTTGAAACACATAGATGGTGGACAAAAAATAGTTATTCAATTTAGTTATAATCATTTATTTATCATACATATATGGAAAATTAAGATTAAAACCGGTTTTACTTCTACAAAAAAGGTTTGTATCACCGAGATGGATGCATACGTTCATCAATTTCACCCTTGGAATTTAGAATGAACAAATTGAAATTATTATAAAAGCGTTAAGAATTTATCAATTTGGATTAATGTTTCTAAATATTAAAAGTTCAAATAATTATTTGAATTTTTTTCTTCAAACGGAATGTCAAAATTGTTCATTTAGTTGTTCAGGTTATTCCACGAATTCGAGCCTTGACAAGTTATCTATTTTATTTCAGTTTTTGTAGAGTTATAAATTTGTCAAAAATCTCATATGTCGGCATTTCATCATTGAGTCCTAACCCAACAACTATATTTACTCTAGATAACATTTCTTCCATTTTTTGAATCTTAATTTCGTTTTTTCTAAGCTTTTTTAAAAAACTGCAATTACTATGTTTAATTATTTATCGTTTAAGTATGTGTTCCAAAGTTCTTTTAACTGTAGTTGTTCAAAGATTTTTGCTTTTAAATGTTGATACGTAAATTAGATGATATACCTTTGTCTGTTTGAACTTTATTGCGCTAGTCCTTTTCTTTTATTTGTCCTTAAATAGCGGAATCAGTATTTGACCAACTTCCGAGTAAGATAAAGTCTTAAAAATGGGCATATACATACAGGGTCTATGGGAAAGCATGATTATGAAAATAATCATTACAAATTCAAATTTGATTTTTATATTTGAGAACAGAACGCCAATGCGCAAACTGATGGTATAGTTCCTGTCAAAACTGCATAATATCCAAAAGGCGTTGTTATCAAATCCCGGCTACATTATATAATTTACATTTATTTATCATTAAATTATTCAAATTTTATGAGAAATAACTTAGATTGTAGTGTGGTCTTAAGTAAAGTTCGGCCGATCTTTTATACCAGACATGCAAAATACTTAATCTTTTAGCTAGATTGAATATAGACTTACGTCAGAATTTGATTTAGTATGCAAAACTACACTGAATTTTTATATCCAGCTTTAAAACAAATGGGATTCTAAGATTTCAACAAAAAACTACGTATGTAATTTCTAATCTACTGAGAACTCTGACACGGCTTATGTTATTGTTTTTGATACAATCATTTCAACATAACCGGCAATATCTTTTTATCTTTATTTCTCAGATTAGTATTTTTATATTTTAATAATTTATTTCGTATTACTATCAGTGAAATGAAAACAAAATTAAAGAAAAATAAAGTAAATTTTAAAGAGAAACTATTCTTGGATGAAACTTAGACAGCGTTGACTGGAGTTCTTTTTTTATAAATATTTTTGATGATTTTTTTTATACCTATAGGATTTGATAAATAAGATCAACTGTGTTAGTTTTATTAGAATCGATTTTTATCATCAGAAATTTAGTCGGAAATGGCATTCCTGGGTACAAGACATCTTGACCCGAATACATTCATCACTCTTATTTTATGTACATATTTAGCTATGTCTAAAAAAAGTAAAATCCTCTATACAGATAACAAATTTCTCACATTTTTGCTATAGATATGTTGATTTGAATAAAGAATCCTCGTTTTTAAATTCTACAGAGAGGATAATGATGTTTAATAATAGTTTTGAAATTATAAAATCATCAGTGACAAAAAAAGCCATAATGTTTACTTTTATTTTTTTTCAAAATATAGCAAAGACGTGAATGTCTAATTGTTAAGATGCGATAAATCAATGGCTAAATTTGACTTTCGACAAATTTTATGAAACAAAAATACAAATTCATGTTTCAAATTACTCTTTTTTTTCAACCAAATTTGTATTTCATTTCAAATACTCTCAATGTATTTGCCGAAATTCTGGGATGAAAATGTCCCTCTGCGTACCCTCCTATCCAATAAACAAAACATTTTTTCGCATCTATGGTCAGATATCAGTGTGCGGCTAAGCGCCATCCATTTTCCCGAACGGTATATTCGATAAGTCTAACGGTTATCAAGAAAAGCGAAATTTCTCAAATCAAATCGGATTTTGCTTAAAATCTATAACAATTCCGATATATATAGGGGTCTACATCTTAAGGCATGATCTGGCTACGTAAGGGGGAACTAACGAACAGAATTTCACCCTTATGGAGATGCCGCACAGCGAGTAGATCCCAAAAAACGAACAGTTAGGTAATCTTGACCATCATCTGAAAACTTTAGTAACCGCGCTTGTCTCGAGGAACGGCCTGAAGACTTTTCATCTTCTGAAAACGCAAAAAACACGAAGAATAACGACGCCATTTGATTAGCTAATGGCAACTAATCTCCGAAATGATTCTATCGCGACCTGCATTTATAGAGTCGAAAATCAAAACCGGAAAAACTCGCCAATTTTAGTTGCAATTTGGCGACTTATCAAAAATGTCATGGGACCATGAGCGCGCGAATTGTAGCACAATGAGTCGCGAATTTTTCGGGCTCATCGCCTTGCGCTCACATTCTATAAAAATTTTGGCACAAAACAGTTTTAAACCTGAAAAGTGAAAAGTGAGCGTTGATATCGACGCAAGCGGCCAAATCCGGCAAAAGTTTACGATAACACCCGATTTCCGTTGAGGTCCAAAAAATTGCCGATAAGAACCGTCGTAGAGATTTAGCTGCATTAAGGAAAAATGTACTACTCCGGGCTGACTCAACTTTTACCTATTAATATATCAGCTTGATTATCTTTGTCATGTTGATACCTCCATATGCCCTATCGACAATGGCAGAACCAAATTTAAAACTACGGACCCTGAGAAAAAGTCTAAATGCATCACATAAAGGGAACGAGCCATTAATCCTGCTTATTCGGCTTGTTGGATGGGCGATCTGAAAATTACAACCTGAGCAAAGGCTGCATGGATTCATGTGTCATCCTCTAGAAAACATCGTTTCGACACCCCCAATGCCTAGTGGGCAGTTGATAATAACCCTAATTGATTATTATAATAAAAACCCCCCATCATAAAACCGCGTGTGGCAGAGGCGAAGTAAACGATGTTTCAAATTGTATCCAAAATTTCCATCCAAAAACTGGAAACCTGCAGCCTACTGTCCAAATTTGAACCCAAAGAACCCTCGCCACATTCCATTCATTCTGAAATATCACTGGTTAAACATTTAATATCTCTTAAGGTGTTTCCGACAAAAATCCAAAATCCAGTAAAGTCTCATCTGCTGATATGCCAGATGGTCCCAAACAAAAAAATCCAGGTTTTTACACCCTTATTACTCGGAAGCTCCAATAAATTTCCCAAACTGACCCTGAGTCTTTCTTCTTGAGAATCTAGATCTTTGGACTTCAATGAAATAATGGATGAAAAGATAACTTAATTTCTCTCATCTCTCTTTCATATAAGATCCAAACATGTAGTGATTACTTAATCGACGTTTAAAATCACAATTTATGGACTCCTCGAAGGTAGAGGTTTTAGACCATTTTTATGCTGCGGACCCCCTAGAAAATCTTCGTTTCACTATTAGAAGTTTTTCGCAGAACCCAGCTCGACAAATTCTGCTTGAAAGCAAACCGTCTAAGAAAGAAAGTCAATATCATAAATCATTTATGACACCATCCGAAAATAATAATCCATCGCCAAGAAATAAACTGGGAACAGGGAAACTATACAGTTGGAATTCTTATTTCAATCCATCTGCAGAAAACCATCCAGTATAATCGCTAGCGTAGGGGCTGAGTGAAGATTTTCTGGTGACTCATCTTTCTCCCCGAACTTCTAAAATACTCTTTAGAACTCGAAGCCTTTTCTATTGCTTTACATAAATGGAGGTTAAAGGTAACAATTTTCAGGAAATCACTTCCCTTGTTACTCCAAAAGAATTAACCACGAAGCGTAGACGTCTTTCCAGCGACTAGGCTTCTTGGCCTAATGGCATTTGTTATTCGACTTGGAAGTGGCTCAGTTAACTGAATTCTCTGCTGCTTACCTCAATATTCAAAAAATTAGTTTGTATCCGCCTCGACCTCTAAATGCTTGAAGCTTGTAAAAACAATTCTAATACCGGAAGCGACGAGCTCTTATTTAATTGATATTTCGAATATCCGTCTCATATCTACAATCTCCTCTATGTACCGACTCTTTGTGTGCCTCTTTGCCAACTGTCGCACCCAAATTGGAAGCAGTGTCCCAAACTCAGCGTTGAGAGGTTTTCGGAAATCTGGTGGTTGTGTAATTAAACTCACTAGAAATCACGGTGACCCACTGTGCTGCATTATGAAATTCTAATTATTTAACTTACACACTGTTCATCTATTTTGAGAAAACATTGACCGTTTCAAAAACAAACTGCGGTTTAACCTACGAGAAAGCCTTTTCGGGTAAAATTTTTTCTCCGGCAGTTATAAATCTTCTCTGAGACTCGTGAACAAATTTTGACTCAATCAATGACTCGACGATTTCTATTATCCGCTATAACAGTGTTAGACAAGTTTTATCTCAGCTCTACCTTCTATTTAACATCCCAATCAACCCTCCGCTGTATAAACTCTGAAAAAAAGGGCTTCGAATTCTGACCCCTTGATACGCTCATGACAAGAAACATTCAGGCGTGCGCATATAACTCATATTCAGGAAAAAATTCCGAAGGGATGGTGATGTATGAGAAAGATGTGGATAGTTTTCCCAAACCATTTGAAATGGAAATCAATCACTAAAATTATGCCTGTATAGCCACTTCTAAACATATTTAGCGGTTCTATTCAGATAAAATTGCTAAATGATGGTATAAGTGCCTAAGGCTAGAAATCACTCAAAAATCCAGGTAGAGAATAAGACTCAAAGCTTGAAGATTCAGTCAACATCGGCATACCTCTCATGGACAATTTTCTCTAGTATATGACTTCGATCCTCCAGTACGAACTCTATTTATAACCTGTCATCAAAGTACCAACAACGTATGTTTATTCGCCACTAAAACATGCAGCGAGAATGGTTGATTTTAAAAAAAGTTAAAGATTTTAGCCTTGCACGGTTCTGTCCATAAGAAACTTAAGGTGTACTTCAAAATTTCTGAGTTAGACTCGAATGATTTCTTCTATAATCCTTGGACATTGCATGGCCTTGACCTTTAGTGCATCCCAAAACAAATAAATTCAATAGAGGCTAGACCTCCAATCATATCATTCAAGGTCAGTAAACATGCCATACGCTATCGTCTGCCTACAGCTCGCTCACGGTTAATGCCAAATTACAAACCGTATTCGATGAAATCTCACTATTACTCACACCTTTCACAACTTTCGAAAAACATACATGGGAAAACCAACCCAATTCTAAATCCTTACGAGTCTAAACATCGTCCTGAAGCATCTTCAATCCATCGAGAACCCAAAAATTATAGTTTGGCTCCCCAAGTCTATTCTAGACATGTTATCGACCACATAGAAAGAGCCTCGCTTTTCGGCATCCATAAATTCATCTCTAATAAGACACATTAGTTCTCGAACATCGCATGGCATATTCTATAGATTAAGTGCATCTGTCCATATAAAGTCAGTATTTAATTTATACAACGAGATAAAACCCTTTGATTGCGATGTAAGCATATGAAAATCCTATCGAACATTCGAAGAGTCCTACCGAACCTTCCAGAAGTTTCATAGATCATGGTAAAAAAGATAAGCCTAATCCATCGATTAATAGGTAACTATTTAAACTCTATAACTCTCTAATAGTTTTTAGTTTTCTAGAGAGTAGTTTACTCTATCGTTACAACGACTAAATGTAAATGGCCTATAAATGCCAGACTATTCTGTTATTAAACCAAAGCCGAAAGTGAAAATCTTAGATGCAAAAGATATACTTGCATGAGGATTGTGGAGAGAGGGAATTGAATCACTCTATTACATTCTTAAAGGTTGTTTAATCAGCCATTTACTACACACCAAAAGGCACCATTTTCTGATTTTAAATCTCCTAAACCATCAAAACTAGGAGATCATACCGTCGTTGGAAAATATTGGAATACCTCTATGAGTCGTCTCTGCGCCCAATGCTATTATTCTTACGAATGAGGACTGTAAATTGGACTTGTCAACCTATGTCTTTGTATGGTTCAATAATCCACTCAACTTTACATAAGCTCACAAGTCAAAGGTTGAAAAATAATAACTATCTTGCAGCAACCCATATGAACAAAGAAGGGAAACCTTTCAGAATTCTTGCTATTTTAGTCCACTATTTAGAATGTCTTACATGTCAATTTAAAAATCTGCCGAGGCAACGTCTCCTCCCATCACATCTTTTGAAGAAAATCGAATCGAAATCATGCCAGCCGTCTACCAACACTCGTTCGAAATATACATGTACTACCTCTATCATAATCAGAAATCTTGTACTACGGAGGGCAAAGCCATAGAATCTTTGATCTTAAAATGAACCAAGGGATACCCAAAATAATCCAAAAAGTATCGTTGTCTCCACTTCCACTCGTAGAAGAACCAGCAAACGAGTCCGATTAGTAAAGGCACTTAGGCCAGATCATAAATTATAAATTTTTTATAAATGTCAGTTTTCTTTCCTAAAATTTGTTAAATTATGTATGATTGATTAAATTCACGGATGAACAAACTTCAAGATCCAAGTGCATGCCCTGTTGGTTTTGTACTAATTTCTAGTGTCTCTAACTATCAGCATTCTCTACCCGATCATATTACTATGGAACCAGATAGAAAAACCGATTCTGTAGTAAAAAACCGTCATTTATCTGATTAGATTTGTCGCTCAAATATATTTGCATATTAATGCCAAGACCTTTCCATCCTGCGGAAAACAGTATAATCGATATATGTATGCCATGACAAGACATAGCCACGTTGATGCATAAATCGAACCTCCGCGTTTATTCAAACATAACTGATTTGGGTCTGTATAAAACTAACTTTTTCTAGAGTCGCTGCACTCAGCTGAAACCTGGGATAACAATCCAATTAATCGCGAAAGCACGACTAATGTTGACGCCAAACGAAAATCTGAAAATGTCCTGAATTCGAGTACAACGCGAATTAAAACCTCTTTAATCATTTTCAAAACGTGAAACTGAAGAATCAACCGTCTACGTATACAGGTCGTAAATCCGACTATTCATGCGCCCTGGAATTCTCAATACTGGAAGAAACTATCAAGCATCCAATCGAGGCGGATCGCCCTTCAAACATCCATTGAAACTACCATATGGTTTAAGCTAAACCGCCAAGATCTCATTTCGAAATTTTACTGGGAAAAAATAGCTCTCAAACTCAATCCATCCTTCACCCCAATTCTATTAATCTCCTAGAAGATGCTTGAAATTCTACTGACCTTCTTCACTCGAATGTCGCACCCCTAGCATGCTCAAATGCAAAAGTATAAACCACAAGCTTCCTCTTCTCACATACAGGTTTTACGCATTTTAATAGCTCAGTTTATGCATTGATATATTGACTTTTTACATTAAATGATGCACTTTGTAATATTTTGAAAATATTACTCAGAAATTAAATATTGTTTATTTTCTATTCCGATGGTCTCATTTTTCATGTTTTGGTGAAAAAGATTTTTAATGAAAAAACAAACGATGGCTGTTGTTTATCGAAGAAATACAAGCAGGTTTAGGGGTTTCAGGTCTATATCTTCTTTAGAAAATGGAATTTCGCTCTTTCGATTTTTTCAATGAGTTTTACAGTTAGAATTTCATTGTAACTAGTTAAAAACCAATCTTTAGGTTGGAAAAGCATTGAAAAGATGGGATCTCGAGTTTCTCATTACAGACAATAGCGCCTCCACCATTTCGAAGAAGAGTGTAGTCCATTTAATAAATCGGAATTTGGTGATTTTGTAATATCTGAAAAATATACTAAATCAGATATTTTAAAATACGTAGAAATTTTCAAGCCCAATATTCTTTAATTTGTGAAAAATCTATCTTCTATGTCAAAAAATATGTGTTATCTAAACTCATCAACAAATTCAACAGATTGTGGCCTACGACCAATTTCCGATGCTTTTCAACCCAAAAGATTGGTTTTTACCGAGATAAAGTAAAATTTTACTTTCGAAACTGAAAACTAAATAAAAAAAATGAAATGACGAATTTGCAGTTTAGACAGAAGGAATAGACCTTAAAACCCTTTACTTATTAATATAACTTCTGTAAACCTCAGCCATCCTTGAGGTGGTTTATTCTTAAAATATTTTTATCGATAAATGTAAGAAGAGACTATCTGAAGAGACTACAGAATACAATAAACCTGGTCTGAATTTTAGCAATTTGAGAACATTTTTTTGAAAAAACGGAAAAATATACATGATTAACAAAGGTGGTTTTAAATGCAGTAAACCTCTAAGTTATCTCGAAATAACATGAAAATTTAGATTTCAGTTCATTTTGCCCATTAATAAATATTTTATGTAGTTTTTGCAAATGAATATATTAAGTTTGTTTACAATGATTGCAAAATTGACTCATATGTTTAAATTGTCTAAAATCTCATAAATCGATGCTGCATCGTCGTTTACCAATCTAGAAAAAATAGTAGCCATATAAAAAGTATTTTCTATTTGTTGAGTCATGTTGATGTTAATTTTTATTTATTTGTTTAACAGTGAAAGAGCTGACATACAATTTGTCAGTATTGGACGAGTTGCAAGATTCTATTAATTGCAGCGTTTTAAATAATTTTGCATTTAATTCTTCATATGTACATTAGTTGATATACCATTATCTGTTTGGATGTATTTGTGGAATTTCTTTTATATTTTTGGCAGCTTTTTACAGAAAAATCTACTCAGCAGATATATCTTCTTATAACGTCTTTTAACACGGATAAACATTTTATGAATATTTATAACAGCTTATATTAAATATACTGGACAATTTCTTTCTCTTTAATTTCAAAGATTGGTTTTTGGTTTATATTTCATCGTTTATTGTGCGCATCCCAAGTGATGTAAAAAGGCAAATTACGATCTAATACTCATAGTCAAAATTCAGGGAAAAATTTTTTGACTGACAAATAGTCAGGGATGAAAATTAGTCATGGTTGACTGTATAAATGACTACGACTCAGGAAATGGTTATTTTACTCAAAATTTTAGAAAATTCGATTTGTTTTATTAATTTATTTAAGTCACGAGAACTCTATATTCATTCATCGACTTTATTCTGAAATTCAATAAAAGGCAAATCTTTACAGAGATAGATTGTTTCGATTGAATATATTTGGTTTTTGATTCTCTCAAACAATTTATTATGGATTCAAGTAACATTGATTATCCTCAAATTGATCAAATATCTATTGACAATTATATTGTGAATACGAAATCTCTTGATTTGACAATCCAAATTGTCGCCGTAAGAAATTTTATTTCCCATATCTGGACTAAGACAGACTCAATGTGTGATCAAATATTTATTCAACATTATCCTAACGATCTGCATCAACAATTCATTCTCATGAGCGATTGTGGACCGATCGTGGATCGATATCACGAATTGAAAACGATCTTTATTGATGTGTTTATATTCATATTTCGTAAACCAAACTATCACATCGATTGGCTGACTCAATCTATCGTGTTATTATTTCTATCTTTTATTAAAACATCCAGAGATCATTCCGAAATAGTTCAAATCACATTTTTTGATTCAATAAACAATTGCATCTCGAATAAAACAAATAGAATTCTTTTTATTAACGAGAATGGTATGTTTTACCTTTGTCTGTTCTTCAATATTGAAAATGTTGACCTCGCAACGATGTATTGGAACATGTGTAACCGCGTCTACAAACAAGATTTTGAGAATAAATATTTATCCCATACCAAACTTACGGATTGTGTAAATATAATAATGTCAGAATTCGAAGTCAATAGAGCAATCTTTTCTGCAAAAATTTTATTCATGGTTTTGAGAATGATTCATCGAAGTAGGATATTAGATCAAGTTATATTCGATGTGAACGAATTCCATGAAATCACTGCTTCGATTTTATCATACTATCTCAACCTTAACCATGGTCCAATGATAATCGTTTCTCTCTCAAAAATATGGACTGGAATTTTAAATGGATCACACCAAAATTTTCAAATCGATAATATTGATAAATTGATGACTTTATGCGCTATTTTTTCGATCGATTTGTCCCATAAATTGCGGACAGCTTATCAAGGTCGTGGCACCTTCCATTTTACTAAAAATAAAAAAATGAAGCTATATATAATACATTTAACAATTTTAGCCTATGATATGATTGACCACACGTTTTATCCTTGGTTCAAAGATGTTTTGATGGTTCTGCACGTTTCATTTCAAAGGTATTTTGAAAATTATTCAACTAACGATCTTAGTATCGAAGACCAATTGCATTTCTTTCAATACTATATCAAGAGCTACTCGATTACATCCTTACCCCTATCCTACCTCGATGATCAGGCTATTAAAAATTTTCTTCAGAAAATAGTTACGAATCCACTACTCAGTAATATTTTTTAATACACAGAAATTCATTCGTCATTCATAATGAGTTTATTCTTTCTGTATTCATCTGGTCGATCCGGCTTATCTGATGACTATTTTTACGGTGATTCCGGTTTAATTCAAAATTTTTTGTATTGTTTATCATTGGCTTTGAGTGATGAAAGATATATTCACGAACTCGACTCTGAACAGAAATTATTTATGTATGAAGATCTGAGGACAAACCACCTTTCCGTGATCAGCCAAGATTTTATTAATTTAATATTTTCAGTAAACGAGTCGAATTTACGTATGATTTTTCAACGTGAATCAAATACAGATTTCAGTACTAACGAAGTCGGAACATACAGGGAAATATTCTCAGCTATTTTAATTTCATTCAACCAATTAAATTATTTGGACGAAACTTTAGCTACCGAGTTTGTTGTTGAATTGTTAAACTTCCATTCAAGTAATTCATCCAACGTTCCAAGTAGTCCTGATCACTCTGATCTAAATATGTCTGAGTCATCTATTTACTCAGATACAACAGAAAATGAATATCAACCCGAAACCTATCGAATGATGTTGAGTTGGTTTGTTCTGATTTATGAAGCCAAATTTATTTTTGGAAATATCCATTTAAGCTTCAGTAACTTGCGCTTCTATTAGTCCAAAAAATATTAATATGTTTAAATTTCGTTTATTATTTTTTGTATCTAGCTTATGATTTATCAATTTATTTTTGTAATAATTGTATCGGAACCATTAAATGAATTAGATCTCGGTACTTTTGAATTCTAAATATTGCTCCTGTGTTAATACTGGATAGGTGTCTATTATAAATTACATTCTCCTTTATATATCTGACCCCTCCACAAGTTGAACCAATGATTTTTGTGATTACAATTTTTAATTCAGAGGAGTACATATTATATGCCGGAAGTCAGATATATTAGAAAACAAGATTTTTATATCAACAAAAGTTTAATTATTTAGAAC